>PVJL010007826.1:0-73522 GCA_004026885.1 Lyroderma lyra | reverse complement strand
GCTTTCAGTTTTATATTCCGCATATGAGTGAAATCATGCAGTTCTTTGTTTTTTCTGTCTGGCTTATTTCACTTAGCATGATGATCTCCAGGTTCATCCATTTTGTTGCAAATGGCAATATTTCATCTTTTCTTACAGCTGAGTAATATTCCATTGTGTATATGTACCACAGCTTCTTTATCCAGTCATCTGTCGCAGGAACTTTGTTTTCTTCATGGGTCCAGGAATGTTAGTGGTTCAGGTTAACCCCTTAGCACTTGGCTCTTTCACCCATAAGCTTGGCGGCTCTTCACTTCCCATTTGTGGGCACTGGGCATGATGCCCAGAGACTGGGTGCCCCTACAAAATGACAGAGATGCCTCCAACCACTTTATTTTGTTTATCTGATAAACTCTTGTGTATTATTTGCACCCCCAGGTGGGTAGTCATTTTATGTGTGTGTGTGTGTGTGTGTGTGTGTGTGTGTGTGTGTGTGTGAGAGAGAGAGAGAGAGAGAGAGAGAGAGATGTGTGTAGATACAGTTTTTTTTGTGTGGGGTGCTCAGATAAAAAGACACAACATGTGAAGATGACTCAAGACATCAAAAATTTTATTTTTGAGGTAAACACTAATGCCCAGGGTCAGATCTGGGACAATGCCATTGAAGTACACACTAGGACCAGAGCAAGGGCTTGGTTTGTCAGCCTGTGTACAATAGAATCATCATAATGCTCTGTCATACTGATGTTAAAAGGAATATTGATACACCACCTACTATGATGCCTCGTCGTAGTGATCACATGATCAATGCAACCTGACATTAGTACTTTTATTTTTTTTAGTAAAAATCTGAATAGGACAGAATTGTTGGGCATCAGCAGTGTTTTCAAGCATTCAATGTGTGTAAAGAATATTTTACAGAGGAAGGAAAGTTTTGTAAAAATGAAGTAAAATATTTGCATGCTTTGAAAGAACTCTGTGTGTTTGCTTACAATTTTGGATCTGGCTCTTTGAAGTGAAGATGGCAATGGAATATCTGCATCTGTAGAGGCTGTCATTAGCTCATGAAGAAAAAGCTGAGATTGTTTCTTTAGGGTGATAATATGCTCAGGCTTCTCAGTGTCACTTTAGTTCCCTTCACCGTGCTGGAAACTCAAAACATTTGTGGAACTTAGTCAAAACTCAGGTGATGCTCTATGGTTGACTAGCAGGGGTTTCACTGAGGTGTGGCTCCAAGGATCTTAGTATTGTGAGAGAGAAGAACTGAGAATGATCTTGTCTTTGCTCAGGTGAGTAAGGTTTAAAGGTGAACAACTTTTTTGGGGGCTTGAATGCTTCAGAAGCACTTGATATATCATAAGACACACAACTGAAAGAGCCATTCTGTGTTTGCCTGGCTTTCCCACCCAATATCAAGCTATGCAGAACTCACAGCTTCTGTCTCAGTTTTCCAGGCAGAGGAAGAAAAATCAGTGCCCCATGTTTTGTGCTCAGTTGAAAGAAACTCTTCTGCTGCTTAAGCCCAGCTGAGCTCCATGGTCTTCAAAACTCTATTTATGCTCTGCAACTTGACACTAAGTATTTTGAAGGTGCTATCTTCCATAGTGTCCACAAGTTCTGTGAGCCCCGGCAGCCAGCACTGGGGTCATGGCTGAAATGGGATAACCAGGAAAGAAGTAACTGCATGTGCGTGGTGGCTCAAGTAAGTTGATTCAGACTGCATAAAATGATGTGAGTATTTGGATTTGATTTGCTGCACTTCTTTGAAAATTCTGGAAGCTATGGAATCCAGTGGGTGAGAGGGCCCTTCATTCTCCACCCAGCCCCTGTTTACAAAATTTTGAATTTTGTAAACAGGTGGATGTCTGAAACTTTGAAAACCTATTTCACAACAATGGTAGCACTTGGATGTTTTTGATTCTTGGAGCGCACCTTGACAGAGTGGAAGACCAGATTTCTTAACAGTGTTGTACTTGGGAAAGGTAAAAGAGCAATAAAATTAAAGTTCAGGTGAGGACATTTACATCTTAAAAGGTTTTATGTAGGAGTTGGATGCCCTAGGAGGCTGGTTTCATTCTCTGGGACTTGGTCTCTTATTTCTCTTGTTTCTCTTTTTGGTTATACTAAGAGATAATTAGGAATTGTATTTTTTAGGGAAGGTGCCCCAAGAAGCTGAAGTTGGTGATTACTGCTAGGAGATTTTGGTTGCAAAATGCTTGCCATGGCAGAAATGTGAACTTGGTTAAAGCTGGCATGCCCTTTCAAACCACTTCCCTGAGCTACATGCACAGCCTCGAACATCTTCAATTCATGCATTTCGTGTTTCTAAACCATAGATGTTGGCGTCCTCTGGCAAAAGTTGGGGACAGAGTAGAAGGAGAAATTAGCTTTTGCTGCATTGGTGGCATGGGTGGAGATGTTCATAGCCATGCTATGGGTTATGAGTTGTGGGGACCCAGTTTCTTCTGAAATGCAGCCAGACAAAAGACAATGAAATATGAATAAAGGTACCAGTGCAAACATTAGCTATGTTTACTTAATTGTCTAAACTTCTGCCATAAAGTATAGATCCTTGATTATATAAGCATAAATCTCATAACAAATTATAATCTATGGCATTATTGTAAATATATTTTTACTCTAAATTTGTGGTTATTTAGGTTAGATATAAATGCATACAAGTTATTTCTGGTAGGAATAGTTGTAATTTTTTTTGTGTGTGTGTTCATGGAAACTTTATTTTTATATTTTTTTAATTGGGGTGACATCTGTTAGCAAGGATTACATAGGTTTCAGGCATACAATTCTACAGTGCGTTGTCAACTTGATGTATAATCAGTTCACCACCTAATGTGACTTCTCTATGAAAATTACAAGAAGATACTAAGCCCAGAATAATTAAAGGATAATCCTTTCAGGTTATTTTGAACAGATATTTATAATATACATGCCGATGCCTATCATAAAATTTAAAAAAGAAAACAACTTATGGCACTAAAATTACAACTATTCCACTTGTTTTTGGAGGTGGTAGTTATATATTTTTATAGAAATAATCTGAAGGGTTTGCTAGTGATGTAGTGGCTAGGCTTTGGCTCTCTCAATGCCATGGTTTGGTTTTGATTTTCAACCAGTGAACCACCCCCAAAGAAAAACAAAAGGAGGAAATAATCTGTGTCATATATTTCAACTAATTTTTACCATACTATATTTCATTATGTAGTGGCTTTTTTCTATTATTAATTTTATGTCCCATGTTAGAGTGAATGGGCAATAAAATAAGATAAATTCTTTCACTTTAAAGGAACTATTTACACAGTCCACTTTATTACAGTTGTTCACCAATAAGTATCTGAAAGCATAAGCAGGTTTATATTATTTGAAAAAGTAATACTTTTTAAGAAGTCATCCCAAAGTAATAAACCACTCTTAGGTGAATATTAGAAGTGAGATATCCCTATGCACATTACATATTACAGCGAAAAGGCAGAAACTATATAAAACATCACTGAGAAAAGAAAGAGTGACATGACTTTTTCTCAATTAAATTTTATAACTTTAGGAAAACAAACCATATCAAAAAGAGTGATGGGACAAAAACACTCCAGGCCCATAACCATTGCATGAGATGGCACCTTGATCATTGTAATGTGTTTGTTTTTTCGGAGATTATTCTCTGTTGAGTCATTGCTGGACACAAATGGAAGTCAGTGCATTAAAAGATTTTCATTAAAATCCCTTTTTAACTTCACAGTGAAAACACACACACACACATACACAGATATGCATATACATATATAAATATACATATATAAATTGTGTGTGTGTGCATACATACATATATATATATATATATATATATATATATATATATATATATACTTAAAATTATTCTGGAATATGTAATGCTATACAATTTTATAGTGCATTAACATTTCCAAACAACGTAGTGTTTACACATTTATATACCTCACAAAGTAATCAACATAATACGTCTTATAATTCTTCTGACACTGTACAAAGTTATAACAATATTATTGATGATATTCCTTATGCTTCATTTTATATCCTGGTCAGAGAGTTTTTTGGGGGGTACATTTTCAATAAAATATACAGAAACAGGGTGTCCTTCATTTCCTAAACTTCACTGAGCGACTTTACCCTTCATGTGCTTTATTTAAAGCAGAAATGTGTGGAGATCAGTGGAAATTGTTATGGAAATATTCATAGAGGTTATAAATAAGACTACTTTATTAGTGACTAAGCAATGTCTATATGCACTTCCTCAGTTCCCTTTATAGAAAATAGTGAAATGGAATTCAAATTCACGATCAAGCTAACCTGTAAAACATGCTGAAAGCTAGGAAGACAGTAGTTTTACAGGTTTATTTACATGCCTAGTGCCACAGAGCTGTGAAAAATTACAATAATATTTCTACGCATGTTTTTTGCTACAAAGATCACAGCTTGAGAGTGCTTGCTTTACTTAAAATTAACACAGCATCTCTGTACATTTATCAGTTTTCTGACAATACCCATTTGTGCTGGAATAAATTATTATCTCACTTTAAAATTGACATCAGCTGACAAAAAGTGAACCTATTTCATGCTTCAAGAAAAAATTTCCAGAGTAAGTATGGGATCAAAGAGTGGAATAGATTTTGTTTTCCAGGTCCGTGGGACAGAAGAAGTGGGGAGTGAAGGGTTTGGGTGAGAAATTTTGTTTTGGGAGATGCAATATTTTACAGCTTGATAGTGACAATGGATGACCTAAATTCCCATGAATGTATACCTTATCATGATAATTATCAAATTTCACTATAATGAATTTAAACCCTTAATGTAAAAAAATAAATCAATGTGGAAAAAGTAAATTATAGAACAACAACAAAAAATAACAATAAAAGACAGGAAAAAAAGTGCAGTCTTATAAAAGACAGAATTGAATGTGTTGTACAGAAACAGTACAAAAGGACATTCCAGATTCAGCCACCACTGCAGAAATGATGGGACAAGTGACATTCCCATGTTTTCTGAAAACACCAGGGCTGATGCAGGTGACAGCACATCTTCAAGGAGTGCTGAGTCTTTTGCTAGACCCAGGTCTCTTCCAGAACCTGCTCCAGACACCTGCCCACCACCCCAGAGTTGCAGGTCTATCTGATGGTGATAGACCTGCAGCTCTGTCACCATTACATAGACTTGCAGCTCTGAAGGAGCTGCTTTGTGTGGACACTGCTAAGTGTCAAGATGGCCTAAGATGGCTGGCTTCTGCCCCTTAAACAGGCTGTGAAAAAGACATAAGGGCAAGTTCTGACTGTGTTGTTACTCCTGAGCTTGAAATGCAGTTGATAGGGGAGCAAAAATGACCGACATCCTCCTTCCAGGTACATTCAAAACCATGGACCCATTAACGAAGACCTCAGATAAGTCACCTTCCATGAGTGTAGGCCCAGATGGCAATCTGAGTCTTTTTTTCACCTGGCCAACTGCCAGCCTCTGAGACTCCTCCTTGCATGGTGACACTGAGCCATCCCAGTGGTTTCACATGCATTGCTCACAGGCCTTTACCACCCAGAGGCTTTGCCCAACTTGGATCCAGGACCTTGGGCTTGGTCAGCGGAAATTAAACTTGGCACTTCGAGTCAAGGCCTCATGATATGACCTGCAAGCAGTTCCAGAAGTTTACTGTGAGGAGTGGACTAGCTGGTGTTCAGGCTGGTGGACTTGCCTGGCTATTTCTGGGCATGGTCTTAAAAACACCATTATGCTGACACTCAATGAGGATCTGTGCTTGCCTTTGGTGGCATGATGAACCTGACTCTCACACAGGGAAATATAGAGTATGTGTCTCCATTGACGAGGTCACCACTGGTGTTTGGTCTGAATATCTGCAGTGACAGTGACCAGCAGCCAATGTGGAGGTATCACAGCCATTTTACCTACCTGATCTAGATCTATTAGAACAAGCACAGTCTTTTTTAGCAAAGACCTCAACTCTATGACCTGACATTTTTCTGGAGGTCTTAGAATAAACCGTAAGCAAAATTACTCTGTTCTCCACATCCCAGCCAGTCAAACTTGACCTGAGTGTGAACTTGACCACTCCCTGTGCTACTGAGTCTTACTTAGCCAGTTGCTGCTCAGGAAGTTCCCTTTTTAGGTGAACTCTCCAACCTCCATGACCACACACACGCACCCATATACAGAAAAGAAACAAGACTTTCAAGGTTAGATCAGGGAACTGGACGTTCCTGGCCTTGAGTGCCATCAGTGTTACATTTTCCTTGTCCCAAAAATTGCTGAGGTGTCTGTAGTGAGAACTGCATAATACCTGAATTAATAGAATGTGTTTCAAAAACAGGCTCTCCTTAAGCCACTGCCATTGTCCCTGGGCACAGAACAAGTAAACATTTTACTACATCGAATGCCTCCAACTAGGTGAGTTGTATGAGTACTTGTTTCAAATGTGGCTGCCTGGTTACCAGGATTGCAAGTTTTCTGGGGTTCTATGATCAGGAATGAGGTCACTGCCTTGTGTATCCTACCATGGGTATCGTCTTAAGACAACACTTCTCCAAGGCTTCTCTGGGTTGGTTATTGTTCATGTTTTACCCCATTCAAAGTGCATACACAGCCACACCAGCATGGCCAACCCCACACACCTGGAAGGCATGGGTCTTGCCGAACTTCTAAAAATGAGGAGTCAGAGCTGAGTTAGGCCTGGCATTATTTTGTCACCAGTGATGTGATTGTCTACAAACCCGTATATTTATGCCCTTCCTAGTCTCCCATCTGCACAGCGTTGTTTTTTCTAGCCTTTATTTGACAGGCTGTCTCTCTCTCTCTCTCTCTCTCTCTATATATATATATATATATATATATAATGTATGTATGCATGTATATGTGTGTGTATATACACACATACATATATACATATATATATACATATACATGTATATATGTATATATGTATATATTCCATGGAACCCTTGGACTGGGGTCACATGACCTCAGGCACAGATATAACAATGGGGTGATAACGATAATGTTGGACAGAGCACTGAATGCAGTGCCAACAGGACAGGCTGGGTCTGCTCTGTTATGCAGTGAATTTCACTGACACTCTTTCTTGTGTTTCAGGAGGGTTGAAATTAACTGAAATTCCAGTATAAATGTTACACAGACTTCCTTTATATTTAGTGTCAGGTGCAAATACCTCGTCTTTGCCTATGTACTTGTCAGCCAGACAGTGACTGCCAGGGTGCCTACCACCCTATTGAACATCCCTGTGCTAGGTCCTTTTCTTGAAGCTGCATAGAATTTGTGACTGGAGTGTAAAATATTTAATAACATAGGACGAAATGATGTGTGTCATTTTTATCAATGAGTAATGAAAAGTTAATTACTCTACTTGCTTTATCTGTCTCCCTGGATCTCCCTTTGTTTCTGTGGTTCTGTTTCTAATTTTCTCTGACTCTTGGAAGCTGTATCTCTCTGTACATATGTGTCTCTTTGTCTTCCTAATTGTTTACATTTCTGTGTCTCTTTCTGTCTCTTTGAGTTTTTGTTCACTAAAGGGAGAGTCACCTATAATGATCTGCTGTATTAAGCCCCAGTGCAAGAGTAAACAAATAAAAAAACAAACAAATAATAACAAAAGGAGTGCCTCTCACAGGAAAGAAACCCTGAGATTCCAGATGAAGTTTAATTTTGCCAGGTTATGTGTGATATTGAAGACAAACCCCACCTAATGTGTGCCTCTGTTGACAATGAATTCCTGCCTCACTGGTGACCTTGACTCAGAGGCCCCCAGCCTTTGGGAACCTGGGGCCTGATCACAGAGACTTAGATATGGTCTGTTTGTTTCCCTAAGTGCTATGTGAGGGGACTGCAGTTATTTGCAGACAACCAGGACACCCCTGAAGCCCAGGTCTGGCCCTGCCTTCCTTACATTCCTTACCTTCTATCTCTCTCCTGCCACTAGGATTTTTGATGAACCTCCTTTCTGGACACATTTATTGTATTTGTGCTTTAAGTTTCTGTCCCTTTGAGCTCCCCTAACCTGGCACATTGTTTAGTAACTTCTGTAAGCATGTCTCCTCTTACCCTCTGTTCACAGCACTGACATGCTGGGGGTCTTGCAGACACACTTAGAGACTATGGTCCACTCTGTAGTAGTCACTATTCTCTTTCATATGAATTAGCTCTCCAGCTGCAACCATGTCTGTCTGTTGGCTTTCAGCTTTTGTGGGGTAAGACAATGTGGATACTCAGCCCTTCATAGGTTGAGTGCAGCTGGCACAAAAGCTGAAAAAATTATCAAAATGTCTGATAACCCCCTCTAATCTGTGAGCAGTTCACATTGTAAACACGGATGCTAGTAAACAAGATGCAATTTGCTCAGAGGCCAGACACTCAGAATGACCCCTTGTGTTTCTTAATTCTTGGGCCATTTTGCACAGTGGGGAGAGTTAGCTCTCTGTTGGTCAGCCCCGGTACTGCAGCCCAGGTTAAAATCCTGAAATCAGAATACACTTGTGTGTCTGGTGTTCTCAAAGCTTTTAGTACACTTAGAAACAGGGGGAAAAGGGGCTGGGCCTATAAGCTCCAGAAAAATGTGAGAAACCCCAGCAGTTTTTCTCACATCCCTCTTCTTCTCCAGTGTTCTGGTGTGTCCAATTCAATCACAAGGGCACTAAGCTAACCTGCGCAAAGACTCAACCTACTTTATAATGGGGACCTTGAATTTTTAACAAGGCTGGTCTTGCTCCTTATTTCCTAGGCAGTGTTAAAATGTTCTGACATATTTCTGCAAAACTCAGAACCATTAGGCTCCAACATGTTCTCTTCTTGGCAGGACCTCTAGGATGTGTTCTGCCACATTTCTGCATAACTAAGAACCATTAACATTCAACATACCCTCTGCTTGGAATGACCTCTAGGGTGTAAAACACTTTTTGCAAGGACATAGAACACACTGGGTCCTGACAGAGGACAAGTGAATACATGCTGTTTTTCAGACTGTGCATCTATTGCTCTCACCACGTCTATGCACATTATCTTAGAGAAGAGGAAGCTGAGACCTCTACTTCTGAATTTCTCCACACTGTGTGCGTCTTCTTCTAGTCACAGATGCACAGGATGGAGACATTGAAGCCACACTTTGTTATTTTCAAGTGCTCAGAAATGATGTTGGTGCAAGAAGAACGCTGAGCACTTGGCTTTTTCTGCCTATTACCTGGGCAAATTTCCCCATCCTATTAATGGGCTCTGGGCATAATGCCCAGAAATTGGGTGGAGCTGCATTGTGACAGAGCCACCTCCAACAACATTTGTCTTTCTGTATGATAGTTTCTTGAGTGTGCATTTTGCTTTCTATGTCCATATGGGCAGTCGGTGTGTGTGTGTGTGTGTGTGTGTGTGTGTGTGTGTGCACCCACACGTGTGTGACTTTGTGTATCTATGTATGTGCATGTGTATGTATGCACAGAAACCAAAACACACAATGTGTGTTTGGTAAATCTTGGAGAAAAAACCCAACATGAATCGTTCCTTCAGAATCTCAGAAATAATAATTTCCAATGCAAATTCCATTGACAGGATTGTCCAGGGCCCAGGGTCAGATCTAAGATGTGACACCAGAGAAATAGCAGTTGCTTGGTTAGTCAGGTTTTGTACAATGGAATCATGGTAATGTTCTGTCATAGGGCTGTTAAAAAAAAGTATCAATACATTACCTATTATAATGCTACCTGACATTAGTACTAATTTTTTTTTTGGTAAAAACTGGAATATGACAGCAGGCTCAGTAACCGGGAGTGTCCTCCAGAGTTTGATATATGGGAGTTTCATAAACAAGCAGTAAATTTTTGCTGAAATAAAGAAAAATATCCTCATTCTTAGAAGGAAATCTGTGCGCTTTCTTGCATTGGTGGGGTCTGGGTCTTTGAGGTGACACATGTACAAGTAAAGGCTGTCAGCAGCTCATGTTTAGAAAGCTGACATCAATTTTTGACGGCAGAGTTGCGCTCACACTTTTTCTGTCACCATAGTATCAAGTAGAGTGTTGGACACTCCAAACATTTAAGGTACCCAGGCTAAACTCAGGTGTCAAGCACTGACTGACCACCAGAGACATAGGCTCTCAATAGCCTAGTGCTGGAATAGAAAAAGACCAGGTGTGGCCTTGTCTCTGCTTTGAAAGGAGGTGTTTAGAGGCAACCAAGGGCTCTGGTGGCTTGGAAGCTTCAGAAACATGCTGAGTGTCATAAAACACAAAGCTGATAGAACCACGCAGCATTTACCTGGTTTCCCTGTTTAACATCAAGCCCATTGGTACTCAAGGCTCCTACTGAATTCTTCTAGGCAGAGCAGGAATCTTATTGCCCCTTGCTATGTAGTTAGTCCCAGCTAAATCTCCTCCAGCCCAAGCCGGTCTGAGAGTCATGGTCTTCAAGACTCTTCCCATTCTCTGTATATTCACGGTAGGTATTTTGGAGCTTCATCTTCCCAGAGGGGTCCCGAGTGTTATGAGCCCTGGAAGCCTATGCTGGGATCCTAGGTGAAGAAGTACAACCAGGCAAGAAGTCACGGTGGGTGGTCTTCTTCAGCAGGGTGAGTCTCCCAAATGCTGTAAACACATGTGCACTCTTGGATTTGTGGTGCTGATGCACAATTTTGGAGATACTGAATCTTATCTGACCAATTTTCTGACGGGTCCTTCCTCCAGCTTACTCCAGCACAAAGAGTGAATTTAGTAAACAGGTGGCCATGTGATGTTTTCACAACCCAGGTGGGCAACAATGACTGTGACTTGGGGCTTTTCTGGTCTGGAAGCATACCCTGGCTGAGTCTGGGTTCAGACTTTTTAAACCAGGATTTACTCAGGATGGGTAAAAGAGAGAAAGAACTAATGAAGTCTGGGTGAGGGAGGTCACATCTTGGAAGGCTTTAAGTAGGGGCAGCATGTCCTGACAAGCTGGTTTGCATTTTAAGAGGCATGCTTTCTTGTCTCTGCAATTTCTCTACCAAGTTATGGTTGGAGATAATTTGGAATTTTTGTTCCAGAAAAGCTCTCCTGACTCCCTTAAATTTGTGGGAGCTGCTAAGAGTTTGCAGGTGTAAATTTGCAAAATTCCTGCCATAGTATAACCTGTGAACTTGGCTAAAGCTAGCATACCCCTGTTCGACCCACTTTCTGTGGCACTGGCACAGCATTGGAATGTTTCTTTCAGTGTGCATCATGACTTTACAAACCACTAAATTTGATGGCCTTTGGAAAAAGTTTGGGGAATGGTGAGATGGACAAATTAGCTTTTGCTGTGTTGGTGGCATTTGTGGGAATGTTTATACCAACACCATAGATTCAGTTTTTCCAGAAAATGCAGCCATACAAGGGACAACAAGATACAAATGAGGCATCAATGACAACAGTAGCTATGCTATCTAAATTTTGTTTACTTCTGCCTTAAATTATATCTTGTTGTTTGTATTAAACTAAATCTTATAATAACTTATAGAAAATGTCATTATTGCAAATCAAATCTCACTCTATCTTTGCAGTTATTTGTGGTAGAAATAAATGCACACTAGTTATTTTTGGTAACAGTAGTTGTAATTTAGGGCCATCAGGTGTTTTGTTATTAAAATCATTCTAGCAAGTTCCCTAGTGGTGTAGTGGCTTAAGGCTTCAGTGCTGGCGCTATGTCAATGCTGCAGCCTGGATTCAATTCCAGGCCAGGAAACTAGCCACATACAAGAAAAAAAATCATATTAATTATACTATATGCATTCACTTATATAACATTAACATTATTTGTTGAAAATTATTTAAAATGATTCTTCTTAATTTATTCTGGACTAAATTTCTTGTTCTAATTTTGAAAAGAACATCAATATCTTAGTTTTTAAATATGGTGACATCTTTTATTCTATAAGTAATATTGTTATTGTCCTATTTATAAAAATAATCAACATTACGTTTTTAATTGATTTTTACCATACTATATTTGATTTTGTTAAGAATTCTTTCTTTTGTTTGTTGAATATTTCATGTTGCCGTACATGTGCAATGAACTTGCCTAATTTCAAAAGAGCTGTAGGTTTAAACAGATCGCTTTTTTATAGTTATTCACCAATAAGTATGTGAAACCATAAACATGCCCATACTATTTTTTAAAAGTAATATTATTTCTAAAAAGTTATTCCAAAGTAATAAAACACTCTTAAGTGAACAATAATCTTGGAAGTGGATATTTTCATATGTGAATTAAATAATATAGTAAAATATTAGAAACCATATAAACCATCACTGAATGACAGAAAATATATAACAGTTTTTTTATTAATTAAATTCAATAACTGTAAAAAAAACAAATCATTTCAGAAAGAGCAATAAGAAAGAACACTCTACCCCAACAAAGTACACTAGTTTATAGATGAGGGATGCCACTTTGATCATTGCAAAGTGTTTGTTATTTTGGAGATAAGTATATTCTGAGTCATTATCAGACAACAATCAAAGTCAGCACACTAAAAGTTGTCCTTAAAAATTGCTTTCCAACTTTGCAGTGTAGACAGCTCTTCTTAGGCATATATATTTTTTAATTCAAAAATTATTTTCCAATACTTCCAAAATTATATTCCAATAGTTCCTGGTGTTCAAAACAACATTGTGATGACATGTTTATATACCTCTCACAAAGTGATTACTTCAATAAGTCTAATAATTCATCTCTCACTGTACATAATTATTATAATTTTATTAACTATATTTTCCATGCTATATGTTACATTCCTGTGATTGTTTTGTTTGTTTGTTTTTTTAAGTTTAGGTACATTTTCAATAAAATATATGGAAATAGAATGTCCTCCTTAATTTGCTAAACTTCACTGACCAACTTTGTGTTTCTGGTGTCTTAATTAAAACAGGAAAGTGTTATAGGAAAATTCATAGCAGATATCAATAGGGCTACTTCATTAGCAATTAAGATATACATCATGAGCATTCCTTCAATTCCCTTTATAGAATTGCAAGACCTAATTAAAAAGCATGATCAAGCTAAATCTGTTAAATATATTGAAACCTGGAGAAACAGAAGTTTTATAGGTTCACTAACTTTTCTAATGCCACAGAGCTAGTCAAAATTAAAAGAATATTTGACCCCATGTTCTCTCCTTTGAAGGTAACAGCATAAGAGTGCTAGTTTCTTGACTTCAGGTTAACAGAATGTCTCCATACATTTTTCAGGCTTCTATCAACTTTCACAATTGCTGGTTATTCACAGTATTTACAAAAGTCTTCCATTTTATACATTTAATATTCAATACATCTGGAGCTTCAGTTATTACATGACAACAACAACAAAAACATTCCCAATAAAAACAAAAACAAAAATTAATGACTTAATTAAAAACCTTTGTGAGCAGACAAAAAAGAAAATAATTTTTATTCTTCAAATAATAGAAAAAATCTAGAATAAATATAGCATTCAAGAAATAAATAGATTAAGGTTACCAGAGGCTGAAAAGAAAGGGCAAGTGAAAGGTTTGGGTGAGAAATTTTGTTTTGGGAGATGAAATGTTTCACAGCTTAATAGTGAAGATGTATGAACTAAATGCTCATGAAAGTACACTTTATTAGGATAATTATTATATTTTACTATCATGAATCTACCACATTATTGTAAGATACTATATAAATGTAAAAGCTAAAGAATAAGAGGAGAGGGGGAAACTAAATATAAGGTGATGGAACGAGAACTCACATTAGGTAGTGAACTTACTATACATCAAGTTGACAATGCACTGTAGAATTGTATGCCTGAAACCTATGTAATCCTTGCTAACAGATGTCACCCCAATAAGTCTAACAATAAAAATGAATTTAAAAAAAAATCGAAGACAACAAAAGAAATGTTCAGATAAAAAAACAGGATTGAAGGTGTACAGGAAACAGTGTAGGAGTGCGTTTTAGAATCAGTCACCACTGTAGTTTTACTGGCACAATGACATCTCCAGGTGTATTTGGGGCACCAGAGCTTGTACTACTGACTGTTTATTTTCCATGAGGGCTGAGTTCTGTGCCTAACTCAGGTCTCTTCCAGGACCGGGTACAGACACTTGACCCCCACTGCTTCAGAGATGAAGGTCTATCTGATGGTGATAGATTTGCAGCTCCATCAATATCTGATAAACTTGCAGCTCTTGGGAAGCTGCAGAGGGTGGACACTACTTAGAATCTGGATGTGCCTTTAGCATTGGTTGGCTCTTGCTTCTGCAACAGGCTTCTCAGGAAACATAAGTGCAGGATCAGAACTGTGCTGTGATTTCTGAGCTGGAGCTAAAGTGGGGACAGGAGCAAAGTCAACCCATGTTCTTACTTTATGAGTTCATTCTGAACTTAGGGCCCATGACCAAGGCCCTCAGAGGGACCAACTCCCCTGGGTGGAGGCACAGATGTTGGTCTGAGTCCCCTCTTTTTACCTGGCCCAGTGTCGGCTTCTGAGGTGTCTCCCTGTTTGTGTGTCACTGAGGACAGAGAGCTTATGTGTAGCACCCACAGGCCTTTTTAAGAACAAAACTCTGCCTCCCTTGGATTCAGGTCCTCAGGCTAAGTCAGCACAGGTTGAGTTCAATGCTCTAGGACAAAGCCTGTGGTCATGTCCTGCAAGCAAAATTTGGGGTCCCGCTCTGATGAGGTCAAGGTGTTTTCTGGGTTGGTGGCCATGCCTGGCAATTTTTGGGCCATAATTTTAGAGACACCTCCATGATCACACTCACTGAGGTTCTGCATTGGTTGTTGGTGGCATAGCATACTTTCTTCTTATTAAATAGACATGGAGTGGGTTATCTCATTGACTAAGTCATCACTGATGTCCTGTCTTGAGCTCTGCACTGACCCTGACCAGCAGCCTGTGTGGAAGCATCAGAGCCCTTCTGCCCACCTGGCCTTGAGATTCCAGATCAGAAACAGTCGCTGTATCAACACATATCTCACTTCAGTGGTATCACATTTTCATAAAGAGTTTAAAATAAACCCTAGGCAAAGTAGCTCTATTCTCCACATCCCAGTTAGCCACCATTGATCTGCAATGTGAACTTGACAAGGTGCCTAGGCTACTGAGACCTCCTTAGTCGGCTACTGTTCAGGGCATGCCCTCCTTAAATGATCAACCCTCCTGCCATTACCACACACACCCACACACATACACACACAGGGAGGGAACATAATGCTGTCAAGTTGGGATAAGAAGGCTGGCCAGTTTTGTTCTTGACTACCATGGGCCTTCTTGTGTTACCTTCTGTTTTGTCTGTAAAATGGCCAGAGGTATTCAAGTGAGACATGACAAATAACTGAGGCAAGGGATAGCTTTTAAACTACAGGCTTTTCTGAGTCCAGTTCAGCAGCACCTGGGAAACAAGAAGAAAACATTATGCTATATCACATATCTCCAACAAAGTAAGCTGAGCAGGGGCTTCTCCAGAATGTGGCTGCCTGGTTCCCAAGGCTCCAATTTCTGTTGCGCTCCATAATCAGAAAATATGGTCACTGCCTTCAGCCCTCCTCCTGAGACAAGGCCTCTCCAAAAACTCTCTGATTGGTGCCTTCTCATTCTTTACCCTATGCCAAGTTCATATTCAGTTGCACCATCACAGCTCCCCTCACACACTAGGAAAACTTGGGTGAAGCTGAGGCCCTAACTTTGTGGATCCAGAGCTGAAACCATCCTGGCATTTTTTTTTTTTGTCACCAGTGATGTGATTTTTGACACACCTGCCTCCTGGGGGCCTCTGTGGTCTCCCATCTGCACAGTGTTTGCCATTCTAGGACCTACTTCTTAGGCTGTCTTTAGACCTAAATACACATGTAGTGCATGGAATTTCTAGGCTCATGTAACATAAGCTAAGTCACAGATGTAACAATGGGATGATTAGCGAAATGCTGGGCAGAGCATTGAACAGAGTGCTCACTGGCTGGGTATGCTCTGGGACCAGTGACTCCCAGTGACCCTCCTGCTTGTGTCACATGAGGGTTTAAATGAACAGAAATTCTGACATCATTACCTTTGGCATAGAACTTTCCATGACCTCCTATTCTCTTTAGTTGCAGGTATAAGTGCTTCATCTCGGCTCATGTAAAGGGTAGTCTCACTGTAGCTGACAGTGTTCATACATCCACATAAAACATTCCTATGTTAGGCCTTTTACCTGAAGGTGGATGGACTTTGTAATTGGGCCTTAAAGTGTATAATAAAATAGAGTGAAATTATGGGTGTCATATCTAACACTGAGATATGACTCTTCTGGATTCCTCTGTCTTTCTGTAACTCACTTTGTCTCTCTCTCTGTCATTGTCTCTGTCTCTTTGACCCTGTTTCTCTTGCTCATATGTCTTTCTGTTTGTGTCACTATTTTTTTTTCTGTGTTTCTTTCTCTGTCTTTCTGATTTCATTATATGAGGAGGCACGGTGATATATTACAATCTACTCTATGAGGCACCAGCACAAATTATAAATGTGGTCGACAGACAGTAAAGACTCTGGCTTCCTTCCAAACTGAATCCTGCTAATAACCATGTATTGTCCCACCGACAGAATTTGCCTAGTACTATCCTCAATTGACGCTCTGTCCAGCTTCTCAAAAGACCTTGAGACAGAGGCTCCCAGCTCTGCCAATGTTGGTGCCTGATCACAGAGACTGTGTGGCAACAGTCCACGTTTGTTCCCATAATGGCTAGGTGAAGGAAATGCAGCCAGCTGGCATTGAAGAAGAACCTGTTCGCAGCCCAGTTCTGGCCCTTCTCTCCTTACCTCCCATCTCTGTCCAGACACCCTGATTTCTATTGAAATTCTTCTGTGCTAATATTTATTTTTGCCTCCAAGTCTTTGTCAGTTTGAGTTCCTTCACAACAAACAACTGATTTTTGACTTCTGCAGGTATGACTCCACTGTAGGTATGATGAGAGCACAAACATAACTACATAAGCCTTTCCAACACTCTTAGGGTCTGTGGTTCTTTCTATAGCAGTGACTCTTTTCTCTCAGTGGAATTTTCTCTCCTACTGAGTTCATTTCAATCTCCGGGGTTTGAGCTGTTAGAGGACAGAGACCATATTGGTATTCTTAGCTCTATGTATGGTAAGGGTGGCATTCGCCAAAGCTGAGAAAATAGTAAAAAGGTCTCAGATTGTCTTCCTTTTGGTAAGGACTCTAATTGTAAGAATGGATGTTAATAATCAATGATATATGTTGCTCAGGGGCAGAAACCATTCAGTATGACGTCTTGCGCTTCTTTATTTTTGTACTATTGACCACAGTGAGGACAGCTTCTTTCTGGTGGTCAGCCTTGGTAATGCAGTCATTTTTTTCCTATTAGGATTTTGAATGTGTCCCACAGCCACGTGTTCTAAAAAACTCAAAGTTTGTGCTTGAGTGGGCTCCAGAGCAGGACAGATATTATCATCTCTTAAGTCAGGTAAGACTCAGGATCTCCAAAAATGCACACCACTCCAGCAGTAATTGCAAACATTACTCATTCCATCCACATGTAGGGCATTGTTCTTTGTTTCCCCACTTCAACCACAACTCCAATGCTGGCTGCCATGGCCCATTCCACTCTCAACCACTTAAAAAAGATTGTGCTTTCAAAATATTTGTGCTAAAGGTGCAGAGAAAAAAAGCGAGTATCAAAGGACTTGGTGCTGATTGAAGGTCAGGTGGTGGAAAGGTTTGTACTGACCTGAGTGCACCAAACCCCAAGAGTTCCTGCTCTGCCTGTCAGGCTGCTGCGATAGGAGCCATGAGTCTTGCCTGGCTCGGTGGCAAGTGGGAAAGCTGGGGTAATATGTTAAGGTCCTGACAGCAGCGTGTCCTAGTTCATCCAATGTGCCACTGTTCCAATATAAACACAGGAGACCTTAGCTGCTTCCAAATCTCTCCCACAGGAGCCCCTTGGTGAAGTCAAGACCAGCCCTTGTCCTTTGCTCTTCATGTGCTATAAATATGGAATCCTGCATTTAGGGTGGCCTCTGATGGTCAGCCTGAGCACCACACCAGAGTTTTAACTGTGTTCTGCTAATGTTTGGAGTGTCTAGCACTGTGCTGGGAACAAACATGATGCTGGGAATTGTGAGTGCATCTGTGCCCTCAGGAATTCATCTCAGCTTTTCTTACTTGAGCTGATAGCATCTACATGTGCATGTATCACATCTTATGTGTTACATCAAAGAGCCTGATTCCAACATTGTCAGCAAGCGCAGTTTTCTTTCAAATCATGAGGACATTTTCCTTCATTTCCACAAACTTTTTTACCTGTATATGAAAGCCTCACAAATATTGTGCCTTGGAGGACACTCCTGGATCCTGAGATTGCTGTCCCATTCAGCATCTTACCAAAAAAATTCTAATATCAGGGAGCATTGATCATAGAATTACTATGAGCAAAACATCATACTAGCCGATGTATTGGTACATTTTTAACAGTTCTATGGCAGAGCATTATTATGATTTCATTTCACATGGGCTGACTAAACACAGCACCTGCTATATCCCCAATGTGCATGTCAATGATAATGTTTTAAACTGACCCAGGGCCCTAGCTCATTCGTCAATGGAATTTGCTTTGAAAATGAGAATCTCTGAGATTCTGCAGCACCTGCTCATGTAAGACCCTTTTATCTCACCATCCCCACATAAACTAGGATAAATACCCATGGACACAACACACACACACACACACACACACACACACACAAACACATTGACAACTTAGTTGGAAGTCACAAGGAAAGTGCACACAAGGGAGAATATCAGTGGTGGGAAAAAGTCCTTGGAGGCAGCTCTGTCATGTTGCAGAAACACCCAGTCTCTGGGCATGACATACAGGTCTCATAGCAGGAGGATGAGAGATGTCAAGCTGTTGGACACTGCAACTGCTAAGTACCCAGGAATCTGGCTGAACCAGTGTCATTCATGGGGATGTGGAAAGAACAATTCATGGGTTTAATGTCTCCACCCTAGGTGCCTGAAATTAAAAGCAGATACCCGCCCTGTGCCAGAGATTCAGAAGAAAGGGTCACAGCTTACTCCTTTGTCAGGTGGTTTGCCAAGACATAATGATAGCAAGAGTCTCAGAGCCTGCAGTTGGGCCAGTTGTCTCTACATCTCCTCAGGGCCCATTGTGCTCCATGTCCCTGGAAAATGCTTTTAACATTTTGAAGGTCTTTCGGAGATAAGGGCTCCTTGGGTTCCAGGGGCCTTGGTCATATACAATGTGGCAGAACACTAAAACACTCACCCAAAATCCAGAGGCAAGACCAATCTTATATGGAAGTTCATAATCTTCACTTTGAAGTGGAGAAAGTCATAGTGTGGGCCCCGGTGAGTGGCTTTGTGACTGAACTGGACACACACCGGAACAGTGGAGAAAAAGAGAGTATGAGAGTGGCTTCTGGGTTTTTCACAATCCCCTGGAACTTGTAGGTCCAACCTTTTTTTGCTGATCCCTGGTGTACAAAGTGCTTTGAAGACCCCAAATATAGGAGTGTGTAATAATTTCAGGCTTTCCTGCCTGGGGTTGCATTACCAAGGCTGACCACCAGAAAGAAGCTGTCCTCACTGTAGTCAATAGTACAAAAATAAAGAAGCGCAAGAGGTCATACTGAGTGTTTTCTGCCCCTGAGCAACATATATCATTGATTATTAACATCCATTCTTACAATTAGAGTCCTTACCAAAAGGAAGACAATCTGAGACCTTTTTACTATTTTCTCAGCTTTGGTGAATGCCACCCTTACATAGAGCTAAGAATACCAACATGGTCTCTGTCCTCTAACAGCTCAAAGCCTGGAGATTGAAATGAACTCAGTAGGAGAGAAAATTCCACTGAGAGAAAAGAGTCACTGCTATAGAAAGAACCACAGACCCTAAGAGTGTTGGAAAGACTTACATAGTTATGTTTGTGCTCTCATCATACCTACAGTGGAGTCATACCTGCAGAAGTCAAAAATCAGTTGTTTGTTGTGAAGGAACTCAAACTGACAAAGACTTGGAGGCAAAAACAAATATGGCTTCTACTTGGGGATTCACCGTCGCTGAGTGCATCCTGGCAAAATAAAGAACCAGAGTTCTTAAAGTCGTTGAACTGGGGAAAACTGATAGAGGTGAGAATGGAGTGGGGGAGGGAGGAAATCCAAGGGGTGTTGTCACATGTGGAAAGGCTCTAAGTAGAGGCTTCACACCCTTCAAGGCTCTTTTGTGTTTCTTAAGACTTGGTCTCTGGTCGTCATGCTTAATTTTTAGTTGTGCTTAGAGATGATGTGGCATTGTAATCACAGGGAAGCTGCCTGGACCTGTTTAAGTTTAAGATCATTGCTAGGCATTTGCAGTTGTACTTGGCAGGCTGTCCAGAGCTTTGTGAATTGTATGCCATGGCAGAAACTGTTAAGTTGGCTAAAGCTAGTGTGTCCCTCTTCTACCCACACCCCAAATGAATGCACACAGGTTTAGAAGGTTTCTCTACATATGCCTCAGGTTTCACCACCACTGAAGGTGGCAGACTCTGATAGGGGATTGAGGAGAAAGGAGCCAACAAATTTAGGCTGGGTGGGTGGTGCGAGGTAGCGTGTTCATAGCAATACTATGGGTCAGGAGCTGTGGGTACGCAATTGTTCTAGAAAATGTTGACCACAAAATAGACTGCACAATGGCTAACACTGGCCAGAGAATGGCACTTTTGATTATGCCATTCCCATGGGTCACAACAATTTCTGTAGATGCAATAAAAAGTGGTCTGAAGTTTCCCATATCCAGGCCTTCTTTGCATTTTGCACAGAACACTTTCTCTGTCTCTCTTGCTCCATCTATCAAATTATTTTGATATACTCTAAAACTCCAGACTCAGAGGCCAAACAGGTGCGATCTAAATATCTTCCACTGAACTCATTGTCAGAATTCTCCATGAATACTCCCACTTCTTTCAATTTCAATCCTGCGGACCATTGTCCTTCCTTACCATATGATTCTCAGAAGACTCCTGAACCCTCAGCCCCCAAGGCCTCTAGCCCACTGATTTTCATCCTTAGAATTATCAATCTTTTTTATTCTTTCTATTTTTAAATTCATTTTTATTGTTAAACTTATTGGGTGACATCTGTTAGCAAGGATTACATAGGTTTCAGGCATACAATTCTACAGTGCATTGTCAACTTGATGTATAATAAGTTCACCACCTAAATGTGACTTCTCTTTCCTTCACCTTATATTTAGCTTCCCCCTTCCTCTCCCACCCCATCCTCTTTCTCCCCTCCCTAACCTACTCGTCCCCAAATAAACATTAAACTATTTATTGTGTCCATGGGTTATTTGTTTCTTCAATTATTTTTTCTTTGCTTTCAGTTTTATGTACCGCATATGAGTGAAGACATACAGTTCTTTGTTTTTCTGTCTGACTTATTTCACTAAGCATGATGATATCCAGGTCCATCCATTTTGTTGCAAATGGCAATATTTTATCTTTTCTTATAGCTGAATAATATTCCATTGTGTATATGTACCACAGCTTCTTTATCTAGTCATCTGTCGCAGGGCACTTTGGTTGTTTCCATGTTTAGACCACTATGAACAGCGCTGCAGTGAACACTGGGGTACATAAGTCTTGGCGGACAAAGGTTTTCAAGTCTTTTGGGTAGGTCCCCAGAAGGGGAATTGCTGGGTCAAATAGTAGCTCCATTCCCAATTTTCTGAGGAACCTCCACACTGTCTTCCACAGTGGTAGTACCAGTTTGCACTCCCACCAGCAGTGTACCAGAGTTCCTTTTTCTCCACACCCTTTCCAGTACTTTTTGTTCCTTGTCTTATTGATAACAGCCATTCTCACATATGTGCAGTGGTATCTCATTGGTTTTGATTTGCATTTCCCTGATAGCTAATGAGGATGAGCATTTTTTCATATGTCTGCTGGCCATTTGTATTTCTTCATGGGAGAAGTGTCTGTTAGTTCTTCTGCCTGCTTTTCAATTGTGTTGTTTGGTTTTTTGTTGTTGTTGTTAATTCTTATTAGCTCTTTATGTATTTTAGATATTGGACACTTATCTGATGCATTACTTGCAAATATTTTCTCCCATTCAGTTGGCTGTCTCTTTGCCTTGTTGATGGTTTCTTTTGCTGTGCAGAAGCTGTTTAGTTTGATATAGTCCCATTCATTTATTTTTGCTTTTACTTCCCTTGCCTTTGAGGACAGGTTCATGAAGTCTTCCTTGAGTCCTAGGACTATAAGTTTAGTACCAATGTCTTCTTCCATATAGTTTATTGTTGCAGGTCTTATATGAAGGTCTTTAATCCATTTTGGTTTAATTTTTGTATATGGAGAGAGTTCAGAGCTCAGGTTCATTCTTTTGCATATGTTTTTCCAGTTTTCCCGACACCACCTACTAAAAAGGCTGTCTTTTCCCAATTGTATGTTTTTCGCTCCTTTATCGAAAATTATTTGTCCATATATTTGTGGGTTTATTTCTGGGTTTTCAGTTCTATTCCATTGGTCTCTATTTCTGTTCTTCTGCCAGTATCAATCTGTTTTGACTATACCTCAGAAAAAGAAATGAGGGAGTCAATTGCCTTTGCTATCACAATAAAAAGAATGAAACACCTGAGAATTAACTTAACGAAGAACGTGACAAACTTATACACAGAAAACTATAAGACACTTTTGAAAGAAATTGGAACAGACTTTAAGAGGTGGAAAAATATCCCTGTTCATGCACAGGAAGATTTAACATTGTTAAAATGGCCATTCTGCCCAAAGCAATCTACAGATTTAATGCAATACCCATCAAAATCCCACAATCATTCTTTCGTGAAATAGATAAAAGAATTATTAGATTTATATGGAACCATAAAAGACCTCGAATTGCCAAAGCAATACTACATAAAAAGAATAAGACTGGTGGCATTACACTTTCTGACTCCTATTTATATTACAGTGCTGTTGATTTTTGTACATTGATTTTGTTTTTTTTTTTTTTGTACATTGATTTTGTATCCTGCAACTTTACTATATTCGTTAATTGTTTCTAATAGTTTCCTGGTGGAATCTTTGGAATTTTTTATATAAAGGATAATGTCATCAGCAAATAATGACAATTTGACCTCTTCTTTCCCAATTTGGATAACTTTTATTCCTTTCTCTTGCCTGATTGCTGTGGGTAGAACTTCCAGTACTGTATTAAATAACAATGGTGATGGGAGCATCCCTGTCTTGTTCCTGATTGTAGTGGAATAGGTTTCAGCTTTTCCCAATTCAGTATGATGTTAGCTGAGGGTCTGTCATGTATGGCCTTTATTATGTTGAGATATTTTCCTTCTATACCTATTTTGCTTAGTGTTTTGATCATAAATGGATGTTGTACCCCGTCAAAAACTTTTTCTGCATCAATTGAAATGACCATATGGTCTTTATGTTTGATTTTGTTTATGTGGTGTATCACATTGATTGATTTTTGTATGTTGAACCATCCTTGTGCTCCTGGGATGAATCCCACTTGATCATGATGTATGATCTTTTTGATGCATTGTTGTATTCTATTTGCTAATATTTTGTTGAGGATTTTTATAGGCAAACCACGTTTCCCAGCCCTTATTCTAATTAACGAAAATAACTGTCTACTAATCAAATCTGTGTTCATCAGAGATATTGCTCTATAGTTTTCTTTTTTTGCATTGTCTTTGCCAGGCTTTGGTATTGGAGTAATGTTGGCCTCATAGAATGAGTTAGGAAGTATTGCTTCCTCTTCAATTTTTTGGAAGAGTCTGAGGAGGATAGGCGTTAATTCTTCTTTGAATGCTTGGTAGAACTCGTTGTTGAAACCATCTGGTCCAGGGCTTTTGCCTTTAGGGAGATAATGGATAGTTATTTCAATCTCGTTGCTATTTATTGGTCTATTTAGATTATCCAGTTCTTCTTGGTTCAGTCTTTGTAGGCTATAAGTTTCTATAAACTTGTCCACTTCTTCCAGGTTGTTAAATTTCATGGCTTAAAGTCCTTCATAATATTTTCTTATAATCCTTTGTATTTCTGTGGTATCAGTGATAATTTCTCCCCTTTCATTTCTAATTTTGGATGTTTGTGTCCTTTCCTTTCGTCCTTTGATTAGTCTCGCCAGGGGTTTGTCAATTTTGTTGACTTTCTCAAAGAACCATCTCTTCGTTACATTAATTGTTTCTATTGTCCTTCTGTTCTCTAATTGGTTTAGCTCTCATTTTATTTTTATTATTTCTTTCCTTCTGCTGGCTTTGGGTTTTGTATGCTCTTCTTTTTCTAGTTCTTTAACATGGGATGCTAAGATGTTTGCTTGTGATTTTTCTTGTTTCTTAAGATAGGCCTCTAATGATAGAAATTTCCTTTATATTACCACATTTGCTGTGTCCCAATAATTCTGATATGTTGTATTTTCATTGTCATTAGTTTTCATATAGTTTTAATCTCCTTTTTTATTCATTCTTTTATCTATTCTTTTTTTAAATAACATGTTGTTTCATCTCCATATATATGTGTTTTTTTCTGCTTTTTTTTATAGTTGATCTTCAATTTCAAATCATTGTGGTCTGAGAATACACTTGGTATGATTTTGAACTTCTTGAATTTTCTGAGGTTATTTTTATATTCTAGCATGTGGTCTATCATTCAGAGTGTTCCATGTGCACTAAAAAAAGAAGATGTAGTCACTTTTTGCTAGATTAAGTGTCCTGTACATGTCAGTTATGTCCAATTGCTGTAATGTGTCATTTAGAGCAGATATTTTCTTTTTTATTTTCTGTTTGGATAATCTGTTCATGGATGTTGGTCGGGGTTGTAAGTCTCCCACAATGATTGTACGTTTGTCAGTTTCTCCTATCAGATCTGTTAGTAGTTGCTTTGTAAATCTTGGTGCTTCCTGATTGGGAACATATATATTAATTAGTGTCAAATCTTCTTGTTGTAATGTGCCTTTTATCATCATATAATGTCCGTAATGACATTTATCTCTTGCTATCTTTTTCAACCTGAAGTTTATTTCATCAGATATCAGTATGACAACTCCTGCTTTTCTCTGGTTACCATTTGCTTGGAGTATTGTTTCTCATCCTTTCACTTTGAGTCTGTGTTTGTATTAATGGCTCTTGCAGAAAACATATTGATGGGTTTTGTTTTATAATCCAGTCTGCTACTCCGTGTCTTTTTATTGGTGAGTTCAGGCCATTAACATTTAAAGTGATGATCAATACATGAGGATTTCCTATGGCAATTACATTTTTATTATTGTTTTATTTATGTTTATTTCTTGTTGCTCCAGCTCTTTTCCATTTGTCCTGATTTTTTTAGTATTTCTTGAGTATTTCTTGAGTATTTCTTGAAGTGCTGGCCTTGTGCTGGCAAATTCCCTCTGCTTCTGTGTGTCCGAGAAGGTCTTTATTCCACCTTCATATCTGAAAGATAATTTTGCTAGATAATTTATTCTTGGATGGAAGTTTCTTTTAAAGATTTGAATATTTGATTCCACTCCCTCCTGGCTTGTAGAGTTCTGGCTGTGAAGTCTGATGCCAGTCTGATGTGTTTTTCTTTAAGAGTTATAATTCATTTTTCCTTGCTTTCAAAATTCTCTCTTTGTCTTAAGTTTTTGACATGTTTAGTACTGTGTGTTTTGGAGAAGATCTGTTAGGGTCCAGGTATCTAGGTGACCTTTTTTTTTCTTGAAGTGGGGATTCCGAATCTTTCCATAAGTTTGGAAAGTTCTCATCTACTATTCGTTTAAGTATCCTCACCGTAGAGTGTCCTGCTCCTTCTTCTAAACCTATTATCCTGATGTTGTTTTCTCTCATGGAATCAGATCTTGCAGAGTTTTTGCAATCCTGTTGGTTCTATATTCGCTTTCTTCCTCTTTTTGAGATGTTTCCATGTTCTCATCTTTGATATCACTAATTCTTTTCTCCGTCTGGTTGACCCTGTTTCCTATAGCATTTATTTCATTTCTCACTTCTTTTATCATATTATTTATTTCTTGTATTTCCATCTCAATCTATATTATGTTTTGAATTTCTTTGTTAAATTGTTCTTTTTGTTCACAGAGTTCCTTTTTTATGTCGTTTATATCCTTTTTTACATTATTTATCTCAGCTATGGTGTTCTGCCAATAGGTTTTCATTTGTCTCACAGCCTTTAGAATGGCTGCTTTAAATTCTCTGTCACTTAAATCACACCCTTCTAGTTCTGACAAGCTGTCTTCTAGGTAAATTTCATGTTCTTTCTGAGGAATTTTAGTTTTTAAGGAATTCATCCTGTCCACTGTTTATTCCTCTTTGCCATGAGGGCTTTATGTTCAGTGCCCAGATTATTGCTTTTGTGGTGTTTTGCTGTAGAGCAGACACTAGGTGGCACTGGGGGTCAAGTTTTGTGGGAGAGGGGGCTGTTAGTTTCTTGTTTCTGATCTTCTGCTGCTGTTTGGAGGCTATGTGCATATATCCCATGAGAGGCCAACAAAAGGCGCCCCAGGGGCTGCTTTGCCTTCTGCCCTTTGCTGGGGAAGCTGTTCCGAGGCTTGTTTCTGCTGGCTTTGGTGAATGCTATCAAATCAGTCTTTCTTCCTAGCCCTGATTCAGCATCTGGCTGTCTATGGGCTCACACTGCTTTCAGAACCCTGGGGTGCATGAGGAAGTGCACGCTCCATAAGTCCAAAGCTGTGGGCCTAGCCTGAGACTGTAGGGTGGCCTTTGCAGTTGGCTAGGAACAGGAAATGCAGCCCTGTGTGGATCTCCAGCAGGCTTAGAGCTGGGGTGTCATCTTTGAGTCCTCGCTCAACCCTTCTACCACTCAAAAATTCCAGAGGCTGGCTCCCAAACTCCATCCCCAGCATGCAGCTCCAAAGCCCAGCTCCCCCTGTGTTCTCTCCCCTCCCCTGAACTGGGCCACTTGGATCCTGTTGTAGTCTCTGTTCCCTTCCCTCTCCCCAACTCGCCCACTTCTCTCCAACCTTCAGGTGTTTACTTGCGATTTGTGGATTTCTCAACAGCCATTTTGTCACTCAGGGTCCTCTTTCTTGGTTCCTGGATGGCTGTTCAATTGTGTTTTCTGGGAGAGGCTTTAGGGACCTCCTCTCCATTCGCCATCTTGCCTTCTTCTTCCCAATTTTCAATCTTTATTTACCCATATTCTGCCATGGGACCCTGTTCTCCTTTTTGAATAGGTGTCTGGTACTGACAGCATAGTTATAGTTCATGTTCTCCTCTCTTTATGATGTCTCTCTGATTGAAAAATTCCTTGGTTCTACTCTACCTACCCCTATACTTATACTCAGAAATTTAAATCTCACTCAATCCTATGATCTTTACATTATTCTGTCTTCTACTCTTAAACATGAGGTAAGAGAGAGAGTCTGGTTCAGTGCTCAAACACATCCTGATAAGCTACATAAATAAGATCAGGTCAGTCCCATGAAAACAACAGCCATTTTCTAGGAGGACGCAGAAAGTAAGTACCCTTGGTCCAAGATGCAGAACCATATAACAGAACTTCTTATGGTAAACTTTTAAGCTGTCAATTTTGCAAGTCTAAATAATATCACCCAAAGCCCTGATGAGAACACAGCTCTATTTCTTTCTGAGGTAACCAAAGCCTTCCAAGAATATACTAATGGAAATTTCAACTCTCACGTGTGACAAACTTTTCCACATATATTTTATTTCTCAATCAGTACCTGTATTCTCCATGAGCTTCAAAAGCTGGAGGAGAAAACTCAAGTCCCAGAGAGAGACTTTTTTAAACTTTGCTTTCCAGTTTTTCAACAATCAAAATGAGGAACAGAAATTACAGAAACAAAGACATGATCATGACAAATATCAGATGTTTGTTGCTGCCATTAACAAGCCCTCTTGGGTGCAGGCACATAAGACTACAAATGGACCCAGGGCTTCTCCAAGTCCTTGTTTTAAATGAGGCAGTACTGGCCCTTGGGCAAAGCAATACCCATACCCACAGTCTCCTTTGGGACCATGACTAATCTGTAAGCATCAGGGACATTTTAAGGTAGACTATAGCCTGCCCTCTCGAGGCAGGACTCCATGCTGTACTCAGAGGTCTGCAGAGCCTCAGGATTTGTTTCTGCCAACACTGTTTACCCTTGCTGTTGAAGATTGATGGTGTCTGGATGCAACAGCCCCCATATCTATCAATACATCAGAGACTCTGGTAAACTTGATTGCTGCAGGTAAGCCAACATCTTTTTTTCTGAGACACAGGGGTACATATTTGACCTTACCTGAATATGCAAAAATACCTATCCCTCTCATGTCTCTATTGTAAATTTGATGGAGTAGTGTCTCAACCACTAGCTACTCCACTTCTTACTTTTAGTATCAGGGCAAGTTGTTCACCCACTTCTACCTAATATTCCCTTCCTGCCACACTCTGCTAATTGGATGAGACATCTTGTTCAAATTTTGAGCCATTGCTACTCTCCTAGGCCCGTGAGCACAGACAACCTTTCTCTTACTCTTCCTTTCTGAACCTTTTCAATCTCCAATGTCTAGAGATGTCTTTTCCTCTTCCATCTACTAAGGTTAATCCTATAGTCTGAAATGCTTCTATTTCCTCCACAGTTATTCAGCACCCTCGTGTAAAAATACAAGTCAAGTATGTCTTTCACTACCCTTGCCAACCACAATATCTTATCTCCTTGGAAAGAAATAGAGGTCTTCAACCTATCATAACTCTTCTTCTCTCCCAACATCAATTTCAACCCATGACTTCCCCATAAAACAATTATCATCCCCTTTAAAAAAAATACCTGCTGGTCCTATCAGCTCCTCCAATGTCTTTGCTTAATCAGATTGTATTTTTCATACACCTAGTAGTTTCTAAGCCATACATCTCACTCTGATACCACTCATGTCAATGTCTTAGAGCCAAAAGATGAATTCTTCATTATTCCTTCACATGTTAATTCACAAGACCTATTTGAATTTACCTGGACTAATTTCAACACCCATGCCTCTCAACATCCCACAGACAGTTTTACTACAAGGTTTTCAGAACATCCCTCATTTCTTCAGCCAGGTCTCACCTTCAGACCTGACAAAGCTTGACCTTTCACCCTGTACTATACTACAATATGTTATGATCTGTTACTTTGTAAATTCTCACAAAAGCTATCCCAGGAACACAAGTTTCAACCTCTCAAATATCTTGCTTAGAAAAAGTACTGGATATTTTCTAAAAAGTCTAAAATATTTCAACCTGAGGTGACAAACCTAGGACTTTCTATCTCCTCCCAGAAGAGGGCTCTTACAGCTGATTGCAAAACACTCATTTCCTTCTTAAAGCCTCTGAGAAATAAACAGGAAAAACACGCAACCTACATATAATACTGAACTGCTATAACACAGTTTGAGAATTGTAAGAAACCATACTACAATATGAATTCCTAGGACACAGATTCTCTCTAACACCTTTGAAAATTAGAGAAATCCCCAAATAACACAGAGAATAATAAGAGCTTTTAAGATCACAAAACTTCTCATTTAAAATAAGGAAAATTGGAGGAGGACAATATGGCGACCGGGGAGGAGGTCCCTAAAGCCTCTCCCAGAAAATACAGTTGAATGACTGTCCAGGAACCAAGAAAGAGGACCCTGAGGGACACAACAACAGCTGAGAAGTCCACACATCACAAGAAAACACATGAAGTTTGGAGAGAAAGGTGTGAGTCAGAGAGAGGGAAGAAAGCAGAGATGGATTATGACAGGACCCCATCTTTCCTGACTATCCAGGACCAGGACAGTGCACAGGAAGGGGCAGGCCAAGAGGCGACAAGAGTGAAAGACAGCCAAAGTTACAGAATGGTGGCTGACAGTGGGGGAGCTGGGCCTTAGAGAAACATGTTGGGGACAGAGCTTGGGTGCCAGCCTCTGAAGATTTGAGTAACAAGAGGGCTGACCAAGGAACAGTCACAGGATAAGGTGGGGCTCCAGAGACAGCACCTTGGTTCCTGGCACCCTTGTGACCTACAGCACACATGTGCATGGCTCCTACACAGGGCCATGTTTCCTGGTCCACAGCAGAGGCAAGTGGCTGCCTTTGCATGACCTGTGATATCAGGCCCATGGCTTTGGACTTGTGGTTCATGTGTATCAAGCGCCCACAAATGGTGACATCCTGCATACTCTGTCCTGAACAGCTGGTTGCTGGAGCAGGCCAGAAAAGAAAGGTGGATTTAATAGCATTCACCCTAACCACCAAGAGCAGATGTGGCCCACATTCTCCAGCTTCCCCAGCATAGGGAAGAAGGTGGAGCTGCCCCTGTGAGCTTTTTGTTGGCCTCTCCTCACTCCTACAGCCACCACAGGAAGCAGAGAGACCTCAGATAGAAGTGAAAAATATCCAAACTCAGCTAGGGACCAGAGATAACACCTAAACAACTCCCCTCTTTTCCAAAACTTGGCCCCTGTGCCACATAGTTAGTGGCTGCCCTATAGCAAGACACCACAATAATACTAATAAGGGTTCCTGGGCTGTGCTGACCATAACACCCTGATACTAAAAAGGAAGAACCCAGTAGAATTACTTAAAAACTAAAGCTGCTCAGAAAGAACATGAAATATACCCAGAAGAGATTTTCACAGACATAGAATTTTCTGAACTAAGTGACAGAGAATGTAAGAAACCCAATCTACTTGAGAGCTTTTAAGGGGACACAAAAGTTATCTAAGTTTTGTTTTCCTGATATGGTATCCCAAGCTATAGCTTCACCTTGGGCCTAGAAATTTATTTCAACACTGCTAATAATTTCTAACTCAATTTTCCCTGTTTTAAAACATAAAATAAATTTACTTATATTCAAAAAAATAAATAAATAAAGTAGCCATTCTAAAGGCTCTGAGTGAAATGAAAACATACTGGCATAACACCATACCTGAGATAAATGACTTAAGAAAGGAAATGTGTGAACAAAAGAAACAATTTAACAAAGAAATTCAAAACATAAGAAAATTGGAGAGATAAATTCGAGAGATAAATAATAAAGTAAATGAAATGAGAAATGAAATAACTGCCATAGGAAACAGGGCCAACCAGACGGAGAAAGGAATTACTGATATCAAAGATCAGAACATCTCAAAAAGAGGAAGAAAGGGAATATAGAACCAAAAGGATTGCAAGAACTGTGCAGGAACTGACTCCAAGAGAGAAAACAACATCAGAATAATAGGATTAGGAGAAGGAGCAGAACACTCTACAGTGAGGATACTTAAACAAATAGTAGATGAGAACATTCCAAACCTATGGAAAGATTTGGAATCCCCACTTCAAGAAAAATAACAGGTCCCCTAGATACCTGGACCCTAACAGATCTTCTCCAAGACACACAGTACTAAACATGTCAAAAACTTAAGACAAAGAGAGAATTTTGAAAGCAGGGAAAAATGAATTATAACTTTTAAAGAAAAACACATCAGGCTGGCATCAGACTTCACAGCAGAAACTCTACAAGCCAGGAGGGAGTGGAATCAAATATTCAAAACTTTAAAAGAAACTTCCATCCAAGAATAAATTATCCAGCAAAATTAACTTTTAGATATGAAGGTGGAATAAAGATCTTCTCACACACACAGAAGCAGAGGGAATTTGCCAGCATAAGGCCAGCACTTTAAGAAATACTGAAGGAGGCTTTTTGACCTGAAACAAAAAATCAGGACAAATGGAAAAGAACTGGGGCAACAAGAAATAAACAAAAATAAAACAAAAATAAAAAAGTAATTGCCACAGGAAATCCTCATGTATCGATCATCATTCTAAATGTTAATGGCCTGAACTCACCAATAAAAAGACACAGAGTAGCAGACTGGATTTTAAAACAATACCCATCAATATGTTTTCTGCCAGAGACACACCTCAGCCATTAGTACAAACACAGACTCAGAGTGAAAGGATGAAAAACAATACTCCAAGCAAATGATAACCAGAGAAAAGCCGGAGTTGTCATACTGATATCTGATGAAATAAACTTCAGGTTGAAAAAGATAGCAAGAGATAAATATCATTATGGACATTACATAATGATAAAAGGCACACTACAACAAGAAGATTTGACTCTAATTAATATATATCTTCCCAATCAGGAAGCACCAAGATATACAAAGCAATTACTAACAGATCTGATAAAAGAAACTGAAAAACATACAATCATTGTGGGAGACTTACTCACCTCCCCCAACATCCATGAACAGATTATCCAAACAGAAAATAAATAAGAAAATATCAGCTCTAAATGACACATTACAGCAATTGGACATAATTGACAAGTACAGGACACTTAATCCAGCAAAAAGAGACTGTACCTTCATTTTTAGTGCACATGGAATATTCTGAGTGATAGACCACATGATAGGACATAAAAATAACCTCAGAAAATTCAAGAAGTTTAAAATCATACCAAGTGTATTCTCAGACCACAATGATTTGAAATTGAAAATCAACAATAAGAAAGACAGAAAAAAACACATATATATGGAGATTAAACAACATGTTATTTAAAAAAAGACTGGATAAAAGAACGAATAAAAAGACATTAAAACTATACAGAAACAAATGACAATGAAAATAAAACATATCAGAATTATTGGGACACAGCAAATGTAGTAATACAAGGGAAATTTATATCATTACAGGCCATCTTAAGAAATAATAAAAATCACAAGTGACACCTTTTCATCCCATCTTATAAGGTGATGGAAAGAGAAGTCATATTAGGTGGTGAACTTATTATACATCAAGTTGACAATGCACTGTAGAATTGTATGCCTGAAACCTATGTAATCCTTGCTAACAGATATCACCCCTATAAGTCTAACAATAAAAATAAATTTAAAAAAGAGCAGACAGAAGCCAAAGTCACCAGAAGAAAAGAAATAATAAAAATTAAAGTAAGTTAAGCCAATTAGAGAACAGAAAAACAATAGAAAAAATTAATAGTACAAAGAACTGGTTCTTTGAGAAAGTCAACAGAACTGACAGACCCTTAGCTAGATTAATCAAAGAACAAAAGAAAAAAACACAAATATCCATAATTAGAAATGAAAGGGGCGAAATTACCACTGATACCACAGAAATACAAAGGATTATAAGAAAATATTATGAAGAGCTTTATTCCACTAAATCAAACAAACTAGAAGAAATGGACAAGATTCTAGAAACTAACAGGGCTCCCTGGACTGAACCAAGAAGAACCAATAGACCAATCGATAGCGAAGAGATTGAAATGACTATCCATAATCTCCCAAAGGCAAAATCCCTGGACCAAATGGTCTTACCAATGAGTTCTTGCAAGCATTAAAAGAAGAATTAACACGTATCCTCCTCAGTCTCTTCCAAAAACTTGAAGAGGAAGAAATACTTCCTAACTCATTCTATGAGGCCAAGATTACCCAAATACAAAAACCTGGTAAAGACAACACAAATAAAGAAAACCATGGACAAATATCTGTGATGAACACAGACAAAAAATCCTAAACAAAATATTAGCAAAGAGAATAAAACAATGCATCAAAAAGATTATACATCATGATCAAGTGGGGTTCATCCCAGAAGCACAAGGATGGTTCAACATACAAAAATGAATGTGATACACCATATAAAGAAAATAAAAGAAAAAACCATATGCTCATATCAATTGATGCAGAAAAACCTTGCGACAAGATAAAACATTCATTTATAATCAAAACACTAAATAGAATAGGTATAGAAAGCAAGTATCTCAACATAATGCAGGCTGTATATGACAAACCCTCGGCTAACATCATACTGAATGGGGAAAAGTTGAAGCCTATTCCACTAAAATCAGGAACAAGACAGGAATGCTCCATGTATGATTGCTATTCAATATAATACTGGAATTCTAGCCACAGAAATCAGGCAAGAGAAAGGAATAAAAGGTATTCAATTTGGGAAAGAAGAGGTCAAATTGTCACTACTTGCAGATGACATGATCCTTTATGTAAGATTCCAAGATTCCACCAGGAAACTATTATAAACAATACATGAATATGGTAAAGAATCGGGATACAAAATCAATGTACAAAAATCAATAGCATTCTTATATACAAACAACGAATCCTCAAAAAAAAAAAAAACGGGAGTCAATTCATTTTGTTATCACAACAAAAAGAATCAAATACTTAGGAATTAACTTAACAAAGGATGTGACAGACTTATACATGGAAAAGTATAAGACACGTTTGAAATAAATTGAAGCAGACACTAAGAAATGGAAAATGAAAAATCCCTGTTAATTGATAGGAAGACTTAACATTGTTAAAATGGCCATTTTCTCTAAAATAATCTACAGATTTAATACAATACCTATGAAAATACCACAATCATATTTCATAAAATAGATAAAAGAATTATCAGATTTATATGGAACTATAAAAGACCACAAATTGCTAAAGCAATACTACATAAAAAGAATAAGGTTGGTGGTATTACCCTCCCTGACTTTAGTTTGTATTACAAAGCGTCAGTAATCAAAACAACTAGGTATTGGCCAAAGAAACAGAAATACAGCCCAATGGAACAGAATAGAAAACTCAGAAATAAATCCACAAAATTTATGGACAAATAATTTTCTATAAAGGAGCAAATAATATGCACTGGGGAAAAGGCAACCTCTTCAGTAGATGGTACTGGGAAAGCTGAAAAAACATATGCAAAAGAATGAACCTGAGCTGTGAACTCTCTCCATATACAAAAAAACTCAAAATGGATGAAAGACCTTCGTATCAGACCTGCAACAATAAACTGTATAGAAGAAAACATCGGCACTAAACTTATAGAACTAGGGATCAAGAAAGACTTCATGAATCTTACCTCAAAGGCAAGGGAAGTAGAAGCACAGGACAGAGGACATCTGCTTTCTTATATACCTTGTTCCTGATATCTCTGTGGACTAGGACAAGCGCTTGCTCCATATTTTTTTCTGAGCTGCTGGACATCTCGACAAGCAGACAGGGCCTCTTTTACTAGTACCCATCCATGTTGGGGGACTAATTGAGATGGCTGGGGTGGGTACTAAGGGTACCTCTTTGAAACTCCAACACCAACTGTTTGGAGTTACAGCAGAGATCTTAACAAAGGCAGAGGCTGTTACCAGGACTGAGTTCATGTAGGCTGCATTTTTCTGCAAGCCATTGCCTCCTTTTCAGAAAAAAGCATGAGGTTTTTCAAAGAGCTCCACTCCTGCAAGCTGGGAACTGAGAAAAACACACTGATGACCAGCCAAAAGCTCACTGGTCCACTATGGAGATTGTGCCCACACCCACTCTTGGGGCAGGGCTGCCATTGCCAAGGTTTCCAGTCAGGGCAGGTTTCAGAGGTGATACACCCAATTGATAAAACACATGTAGAGTCAACATAGGGGAAACTTAAACATGCCAGCCAGCAAGAAAGCTACTTCATTGTGCACCTGGAACTATATATATGTATTCAAACAAAAATGGCATCTTGCTGCATCTGCCCAGTGGCAGTTGTTTGGTTTTTCATCATTACATTTGGCAGTACAAGTGCAGTAAATATCAGCCTCAGGAATTCTTCAGCCCTGGATATGGTCTGAATATGTCAAGGTCAAGCTGTGCCAATGGGGCTGACTTTAACAGTTTACAGTGGACCTGGCTGTAATTCTTTACAGCTAGTTTGGCTTTAACACTTTGGGGACTGACATTCCATCCCTACAGGGCTGCCACCCAGGAATTTACCACTGATGTATATCCTTCAGCCCACAGCCCACAGCAACAATATAGGGTACAGTAAAAGACTACGAGACTGCTAGCAATACTTGCTAGGATCATTAGTATCCACCGCTAGGTGGATCCTAAGGAGTTTCACCAGGACATTAACGTGTCTTCCATGGATTAGGCAATGGCTTGAACCTCCGTGTTCATCTCAGGCAGGCACCTGCCTGAATGTGCTCAGCATGATCTGGGTTATATACATAACAGTTCACATGTAAAATAGCACAGGTGCCACATTGGGAGACTGTTAGTAAATCTAAAGCCATTGATTTTGCATCACAACTTTACACATTTGTGCTGTTTTATCTAATAAAAGACTTAAGGCCTGTTTAGTAGCATTCAGAGCTTGAGCTTTATGCACTACTAAAGCTTATACTTGTAATTTTACATCGATGACAGCAGCTCCAGGTGGGACTAGAGCAAAAATGTAGAACCACCAAGTGGCTCTACATTGCCTATGCCAGCAGTGATACACAGCATCCCAATTAGTAGGCAATTGAGGAAGGCTCGCCAGTACTCGTCCAGCAATGTAAGGGTGACCCTATGTACTTTGGACAGTCCAATTTGGAGGTAAATAAGACCATCTGTAGTGTCCATAAACCCAAAGATATTCAGCTGAAAGGATATCTATGGGATGAATGCCAGCATATTAGGCTCCATTCTACCAAGTACGAGGGGTTTGCACATGGGTAAAGTTTTGACACAGTGTGGGGACACCCAACCAGCAATGTGGCTAGCAGCTGAGCGATGTTGTTTAATACATAACAAAACTTGTTCCCATAGTTTAACATGTTCCCCCACCATCCAACCCCACCCATTAGTCATTGCATAACCAAACAGAGGGAGTTGGTTATTATGGTCCTTGTGGAGCAAATTGTCCATTGTCCCATGACAGCGTCATTGGTCCCATTTAGTGGTACTGTTCCATGTATGTAACCACGCCCAGACGTTTCTGGAAGCTGGCTGAATCCATCACGGAAGTCATTCCCTGTATCATCGTTAGTATGGGCAATATTTTATAGCCTTTGCCTCAAGTAGGGGAGTACCTTAATGGAGGCTAGGTGAAACATTTCATCGGACGACAACTCTGTTCCTTCCACCTTCTCATCCCATAATCTCAATAGCCATCCAGGTACGATTTCCCCACCCCTTTGCCATACCTGGTTTGTAAGTTCCCATAATTTAGCATGCAAGTACGCAGTCGTTGTTGTATGCTGCTTGGTTTGGATGGGCCCCTGCAACTGGGCTCCCCCAGCCCCACTGGCTGCTCCAGCTCAAACTTCCATTGCACTAAAGGGCGAACCTACAATATAGATATCATGTTACCTGCCCTGGAGGGCCATACAGATTCCTCTAAGCCCTGCAGCTTATGTTTAGGTGCCACTAGATGCTCTTCCAGTGTTCCTCCTGGCTCTGCAACTGGCATACCTGTTGAGCTTGCTCCTGCATCTCCTGGCTGGTGTGTTGCAGCACTGCCAGAAACATCCAGGCTACATGGCGGCCACCTTCAGGTATGCCAGCAGAACATTTGGCTCCATACATTCCAGGGCCTTCTTGATATTCCCAGGTATTGGCCTAATCTCACACATCTTCTGGAGCTGTCCATGTGACCAGATATGTGGCCACTGGGTTCCATAGGGAAGTGGGAGACCACATATCTTCCACCTGGGGACCATCAGATGTGCTGCAAGTAGTACTCATCTCATCTTGCTGACTATGCCAAATGTCATTGCCAAGGTTTCCAGGCAGGTCAGGTTTCAGAGGTGGTACACCCAGTTGAAAAAACACAAGTGGAGCAAACATAGAGGGAGTATAAACAGACCAGCAAGAAAGGAAGCTACTTGATTTCACACCTGGGAATATATATATATATATGTGTGTGTGTGTGTGTGTGTGTGTGTGTATATATATATACACACACACACACACACACACACACACACACATATATATAGCTTCTTGCCCATCAGCATTTGTTTGAGTTGTCATGGCTACATAAGGCATTATATGTGCGGTAAATATCAGCAGATGGAATTCTTCATTCCTGGACATGGACTGATTACGTCAATGTCAAACCTGGGTAGCAGGTCCAGGTCCAACCCTTTAGAGTGGGCCTGGCTATAACTCTTTGCAGTGGGATTGGCTTTAACCCTTTGGGGAGTGAGAGGGGCCCACAACGTTTTGCTAATGGAATCCAATGACAAGATGTGGCCTGAGTGGAGGTTGGGGTCTTGTAGATTGGGGGCATGGGGAGCCAGTGCTGCAGACCTGGAGTTTGCAGGGAACCAGTGGAGCACAAGGAGGAGCAATACATGAGGAAGAGCTGTTCTAGGTGCCTGAATCAGACGCCCACCTGAAGTAGCACAGGTCAACAGCTCCAGTGCAGCTGGCAGGTCTGGGAACCTCTAAGAGGATCAGAGTGTGGACAGAGTTCAGGAAGATGGGCAGCGCAACACGGAGGGTGTCCAGGCGACCCTGAAGGAGATCTGAGTCTCTAAGTTTTGTGGGGGTCGAGTGGACTGGAGCCTCATGATGGCATGTTGGTACAATCTCAGCGGGGTCTACTCCTTGGTCAAGGGACTCCCTGTGGGTTATGAAGACAGAGCTATTTGGTGTGCTTACAGCCCAGAGTGTGTGTCCAGCTTGTAAACTCAACTGGGCTTCTGAGGCCAGTGAAAACAGAGCCACCCTGCCTCGCTCTCTCGCATTTATGGACAGGCTAAAGTGTTATTTTCATCTTAGTGACCCACTCACTTGTGGAAAATTTCTGTGGGCCCCCTGAAATTCCTTTGTAACTAACCTGAGAGAAAAGATAAAAGGTTGCCCTTTGTGGTGCACCTGCACACCAGGCAATGTTCCAAGAAAACTTACAGGGTGATTTTTGGTAATATGGTGCCTGGAGTACAAGTGCATGCAGCCTTTCTCTGTAGAACCCCAGGTAGCAGGTGACCCTCAAACTCGTCTCGACTTTCTTTTTTTTGTGATTGTGATTATTTTTTTTAATTCATTTTTATTGTTAGACTTATTGGGGTGACATCTGTTAGCAAGGATTACATAAGTTTCAGGCATACAATTCTACAGTGCATTGTTAGCTTGATGTATAATAAGTTCACCACCTAATGTGACTTCTTTTTCCATCACCTTATATTTAGCTTCCCCCCTCCTCTCCCACCCTCTCCCCTCTCTCCCCTCCCTAACCCACTCGTCCCCAAATAAACATTAAACTATTGATTGTGTCCATGGCTTATTTGTTTGTTCATTTCTGTTTTTCTTTGCTTTCAGTTTCCTTCAGAGTCAGATGCCCTCTTTTCTCCTGAGGATCATCAGATGTGCAAGAAATGCTTCAAAATGAGTTTATATTTTTCAACTACGTCACAAAATTTAAAAGGTATTTTCCATATCAGAGGAAGACATTTTTTGGGCATCCTTTAAAAAATTAGAGGATTGTAAAGAACAAGGTTGAGCTTTTCATATACTTATCAAATTCCCATTTATTCACAAATAACCACATGAATGTGTATACACACACAGAAACACATACATAAATCATAGTGAAAGGAAAATGCTGTGTGTTTGTAAAATTTCATGAAGTTCTCCTTTTAAAAAATACCAAAGCTTGCTTATTTCTTATAATGAACTTGAGCCGCTATTAAAATAAGCAAGATGCAGAGATTATGAGTTGTGTTGCCAAAAATGCCAAGTAGGATGAGAGGGCCTGAACTAAAACAAACTTTCTGGCACTTCACAGCTAGGAGTGTATGCTGTGTGAGTCAGAAATTATAAGGTGTTTTTTCTCTCTATCTTGTGTGTGTCTCTTCTTTAATTTCTGTGGCACACTTCACTTGCCCCTAGCCTCAGTCAAGCTGGACTCAACAAGAGTTGTTATATTTTCAGGTAAAATGATACATAATTCTTTATCATTTTAATTACAACTCAAGGGTAAAAGTCTTCCAAGTTTACAAATACATTTGTCAGTACACAAAAAAAATTCAGTATATTTATGGTCAAATCCTAAAGAAAAATAAACTTGTATTGCATTAGAGTCTCTATGAATTATGTATATTAAAGTTCATGAAAGTGCATTTTAAGTCTATTTATTAAAATTTGGTTCTGTTATTTTATTGTAAAATATTGTAATGAATTTTCTTAAAAGTGTTCTTCAAATGAACAAAATTTTGAATAGGTAAATAACTTGAGCAGAATGATCACTTGATAAAATTGACTGAGTCAATTTGGTCTCATACACTTTTTCTCTTTAGAAAATGCTGAAATAGTTTGAAGAGAACCCAAGTGAAAATATTTTAAACAAATTTCCCTGAGGTTTATGTAGAAAGAAACAGCAGTTAAACACATTGTCTCAAGCTTACTCTGACTTTCTCACACTAAAAACAAAGTGATGACTCATGTTCAAAGCAAAACACATCCATGAGTTAATTACTGATGACATTAATTTTCTGATTCATAAACAGCTGTTGAGATTCTTTCCAAACATTACTCTCTTCCTAGTTCAATTTATACTTATATAATTTTGAAGTGGATTTATTAAAATTAGGAATATTGCTCAGGAAGTTATACATGAAGTTATACCAGTAGTTCAATTTATACTTATATAGTTTTGAAGCACTCTCTCACAAGTCTCATTTGATGCCTTGCAACACAGCTGGATAAAACTGTAATTTTTATTTTAAGGTATCAGACAGCATGCAGAAGATTTGGCTCACCTGGAATGACAGAACCAGTTCTTACTATTGCTGATCACTTTTCTTTCTGTGGTGCCATGCTGCTTTATACATGAGAAGGGCTTGAGCCTAAACAGCATCAGAACCAACTTCTTTGTTGGAAATTACACAAATGACCACACATGCATCTCCTTAAAAACTTACTATTTAGGGGTTCCCTGCTGGTGCAGTGGCTAGGCTTCAGCACTCTCAACACTGTGGCCTGGGTTCAATTCCCAGCCAAGGAACCACAAAAGGAAAGAACAACAACAACAACAACAAAACAATGTACTATTCTCTGAAGTCTTTGCTTCTAAGAGATAATTAAACTAGCACCGTTTAGCCTAGTAGACCACCTTCTCTCCCATATTTTAAAAATTCTTAAATCCTAGTCCATGTCAAGAAGACATTTCACAGGTTTAGTTATTAAAAGTATTCTCTCATTTGTAATTTTTGTACTTGGTGATTGGTCAACTGTATCAATTCTTTTCTTTGTCAGTTTCCAAAGAGTTAAAGCCAGGCCTGATATAAAGGATTCCAGCCAGGCCTACTCCAGAGAGTTAATAGCTAGGCCCTCCTTAGGTCCTGACCTCCCTGACCTTACCATAAAAGGTCAGTGTCCTGGGCTGAGGAATTCTTAACACTGACATTTGCGGTACATGCACTGACTTATGTAACCATGAAAACCCAAAGAACTACTACTGGGCAGATGTGGCAAGATGCTTTTTTTGTTTGAATATGTGTATATAGTCCAGATGCACAATAAAGGGGCTTGCTTGCTGGTTTTTTTCTTTATGGTCATCCTATGTTGGATCTGAGTGTGGTTTTGCAACTGTATGTAACTCCACCAGAATTTACTCTGCTTAAAAACTGGGTAATGACACTTCTCAAATGATAAATTCTTGAAAAGTGAGAGCTTTAGTTTCCATTGACTGACTAGTTGAGTTTTCTCCTAGAGAAAAGTTCAGTCAATGTTCAGTGATTGTCTGACTGATCTTATAGTCGTCAAATACTTAATTTTTCAGAACCTCATAGCATTTGTAGAATTGTTTATAAGGTTAAATTTTCCTGAAAAGTTTACAGAAACAGCTGTTTTCTATAATTAAATTTGAACTATACATAGTTTCAGGCATGTGTACCCAGCAGAAAGCCCTTTATCATTATAGAACCTTTAGCTGAGGAACTTCCTGTCTTCTACATTATTAACTCTGTGCCTTGTAGCCAGCAAAGCCTCTGATACAGCCACCAATAATGCTAGCTACCACTCTTGTTTTTCATTAACACTGACTTGCAGATTGTCAGTTCTTCAGATTGTAGAACTTTAGCAGTCTCCACTAACTTGTGGGGTGTCATTGCCAAGGTTTTCAGGCAGGGCAGGTTTCGGCAGTGGTACACCCAATTGAAGGAACTCACGCGGGGCCAACATGGAGGACCATAAACACACCAGAAAGCAAGCCACTTTATTGTGCACCTGGGACTATATATATACATATTCAAACAAAAGTGGCATCTTGCCACGTCTGCCCAGTAGCAGTTGTTTAGGTTTTCATGGTTACATGAGGCAGTACATGTGCAGTAACTGTCAGCCCCAGGAAATCCTCAACCCCAGACATGGCCTGATTATACCAAGGTCAAGCCTGGGCGGCGGGCCTGGCTTTATCCCTTTGCAGTGGGCCTAGCTTTAACCTTCTGGGGACAGACATGGGGTATCAGATTGATAGAGCAATTATGGAAACTTTCAGAAGACAATCTCATAGCATAATCCTTGAAGCTGGCTGAAGAGATATTCTCTACTCCCTGAAGCCACACCCAGCAGTTTCTTAATAACCAGTTACAAATTACATATAGGTAGGAGCTGCCTTGCTTTTTGCTTTCTGGCTCATGGCCAGTATGCTTTCTGTGTACCTGCAGAATTGAGTCATTATGAGAAAGATCAAGGTGGTGAATAAAAGCTGTATATGCTTTATGTTCCATTCCCATGCTTTCAAATTTTTGGTTTTCTTGTATGTACAGTGTCACCTCTGTAGTTAAAGTCAAGTCCTGGAGGACAGGGAACATGTTTCTTCATAAGTCTGAGGCTTGGCATGTTGTACCATGCCAGATGCAACATGGATCTTTCTGAGAAAAGAAATGACACTCTGACATTTATTTTATTTTTTTATTAAAATTTTTTTATTATTAGACTTATTAGGGTGACATTTGTTAGCAAGAATTACATCGGTTCCAGGCATACAATTCTACAGTGCATTGTCAACTTGTTGTATAATAAGTTCACCACCTAATGTGACTTCTTTTTCCATCACCTTATATTTAGCTTCCCCCCCTCCTCTCCCACCCCTCCCCCTTCCCCATCCCCTTCCCACTTGTCCCCAAATAAACATTAAACTATTGATTGTGTCCATGGGTTGGTTTGTTTGTTTGTCTTCTTTGTTGCTTTCAGTTTTATATTCCACATATGAGTGAAGTCACACAGTTCTTTTTTTTTTTCTGTGTGGCTTATTTCGCTAAGCATGATGATCTCCAGGTCCATGCATTTTGTTGTAAATGGCAGTATTTCATCTTTTCTTACAGCTGAGTAATATCCCATTGTGTGACATTTATTTAGGCTCTGGGATTTTTCTCATTTTCAACAATGACCCTTGTTACTTTGCCCTTCTTAATGTGGAAGATGATTCGCTTGATAGCCAAGTTAATATGTATTTTGAATAATATAAACTTAATAATTTTTTGGATGCAAAAATTATAGCCAAAAAAAAAAAACTTAGAGACATTATGGAACAATGTGTCAGTCAGTGAAATATGGGAAAATGTTACATAATTTCTACATTGCCTAATAATTCATGAATAAATACATGATGGAACATTTTGAATTAGGCACAGTTTTCTAGAGGATCCATTAGCTAAATGCATGCTCAATCTTACTGTACCTGGAAGAACTTCTACATAAATGTTTATTCTGAAAAATAGAAGTACATGTAGCTAAACTCCAGTTACCAGTATGAATGAAAATGTTCCAGGGTTTCTATTGGTGAATTATTTTATCAGGACTCTCTGATGTAAAAATGAAATTTTGAGAAAAGTTGGAGAATAAATTTTGAAGGGAAGATATGGATATGTGCTTAGTGCCCTCCAGCAAATGTCTGTGAGCTATGCTCAGATGATCATGAATGTTTTCTGCTATGTTATTTCAGCAATGTGTATAGTTTGCTAGGGACTTCCTGTCTTCTACATTATTAACTCTGTGCCTTGTAGCCAGCAAAGCCTCTGATACAGCTACCAATAACGCTAGCTACCACTCTTGTTTTTCATTAACACTGACTTGCAGATTGTCAGTTCTTCAGATTGTAGAACTTTAACAGTCTTCACTAACTTGTGGGGTGTCATTGCCAAGGTTTTCAGGCAGGGCAGGTTTCGGCGGTGGTACACCCAATTGAAAGAACACACGTGGGGCCAACATGGAGGACCATAAACACACCAGAAAGCAAGCCACTTTAGTGCACCTGGGACTATATATACATATTCAAACAAAAGTGGCATCTTGCTGCATCTGCCCAGTCTGGCAAAGCTATTTCTTGCACACTAGGCCAGGCATATTTTACTTACACATTCAATTATATCTGCTGCCTTGAAGCATGTGAAGAAAATATGCTTGTTTCTGACTAAGAAATAGAGAACTATTTAATGTTTAAATATGGGTAATCTGTTTCTGTTCTTCCTGGAGATAAACTGCCTAAAAATATATCTAGTGTTTCATGGTCCCTTTCATAAAAGCAGAGAGTTATATTAAATGACAGAAAAGAGTAAAATATTAATGTGTTTTTCAGTCTGAAGTAAAATACTCAAAAAAGGCAGAAAGTTCATTGCCTGAACAACTGGTAAAATGTTTTCTAATGCATTCACCAAAATCTGAATAAGAGGACCAATGAAAGAAAGCTGTTCCACACTCTTCACCGTGGCCAAGTCATGGAAACAACAGAAGTTCTCCTTAATAAATGACTGGATTCAGAAATTGTGGTACATATACGCAACAGAATATTACCCAGCTATAAGAAAAGATAAAATACTGCCATTTTCAACAACATGAATAAATCTTGAAATCATCATGCTAAGTGAAATAAGTCAGACAGTTGATGGAAAGAGAACTGACTCTGGGTGGTGAACACATATTGCAACACATAGGTGATGCACTGTAAAATTGTACCTGGAACCTATGTAAATTTTGTTAATCAATGTTACCCCAATAAATTTAACAATAATAATTTTAAAAAATTGTTATGTAAAATAAGGCATTTTACATAACTATTCCTCATCTTTTTACTTATTTATTTATTTTTTTGTTTTTTTTTTTTTGGTATGTGGGTAGCTCCCTGACTGGGAATTGAACCCAGGCTGCAGTGCTGACAGCACCAGCGCTGAATCCATAAGCCACTACAACATCAGGGAACTCCCTATTCCTCATCTTTGATACAGTAATAACCTGTGGGCCAATGTTAGCTAACAGAGTATTAACAGAATGACTGTATTATGCAGATTTGAGAAATTAACTGCCACCTATTTTTCAATGGGTGTTAGTTTTCCTATTATTAGTTGTATGAATATTTTCTCTATATAGTATCACTCACAAATGGTACCTAATTTTTTTCATTTTACTTGGCTCAGTATATTTTAAGATACAGCCTTTCCATAAGAGAGGGAAATTATACATATAAACACATAGATAAATCTGTTAAATGTCCTCAAGAATCCAAAGACTGCAAGAAATATCTGTCTGGGCTGTAATATTTCAGGATGGCTTCGAGAATGACAGAGATAAAATTTGAACCACCTTGAAAGATGGGTTCAGAAGAAGTTTTAGATAAGCGTGGTTCATTGTGAGTAAAGAGCTGTCTGAGATGTTATTCGTGATATTTTATTTTTATCTTCTAAATGATTTTTGGAACACTATCTTTTTCATTCTAGTCACACAATGATTTTATTATTGTTCTCACCACTCTGCTTCCAGGACCAAGGATAAATTCTCCTGCAATTAAATGGAGATTTTTATTGCCTAAAATCCCAAAGGGTTACTTTGCATATTCTTATTGCCAGTAGCGTATAATCATTGAGTCATTTATTGTGACTTAATTTGCTGTTTCCTCCATGTGCACAAGCAGAAAGCCTCCAGAAATCTGTCTTCTATGAATTTTCAGAAGCAACTTTCTTATCCCTTGGAAAAAAATGTTGGATGGCTAATTGTGGGAAGTACCATACCTGTCCTTCATTATGCCAGTCACTTTGTTTTTTTTTTTCATGCTCTTGAAGGCACACTGAATTATTGTCATTTCCTCTGTGTTTTTGTATTCCACATTATACAGATCAGATGGGGTTTAAGATAGAATCCTTCTATCTGCAAATCAATGAATCCATGTTGAACTCTAACTCCTGCATCCTAATATTCCTTTCATTTTTTTATCTGTGTCACGAGAACCTTTTACAGAATAGCGACACATCTATGTTAAAAAATTTAGGAAAACACACACACACACACACACACACACACACACACACACACACAAAATATCTACTGAATTATCTGGAAAGACTTTTAGTGTGACTTTCATTTACTGTGGCCTGTTCCTGGCTGGCATGTGGGCAAACATGCACACTCTTACTAGTCTTTCTAGAGTTCAGGATACAGTGCTGTTTAGGAGTCATGAGCACTTATGCTGTCCAGTCTCCTTTCCCAGAGGGCAATAGATCATCTGTTAGGAAGCAGATTTCCATCTTTGTTTGAAAAAAAATGTTGTAGCATAAAGACACTAAATTGTTAATTTATTTATGTAAAACAAAGCAACCATGGGTCAAAGTTTGTAGCCCTGCCAGATTTCATGCACTTTCGTTTAATTCTGCTGAATCTTTTTTGTAATAAGAGAGGCAGGTCTACTCAATCACCTATGTAGAAGGCAGTAATTAAAGAGAAGACTGCATTAGCTGAATTCTCTCAGGAATAATCTGACTAGATAATCCTCATATCTCTTTAATAAGTATGTTTAAGAGTTTGGCTCAATGCTAACTCTTCTACTCTGCAGGTGGGTATAAAGAGCATACTTCTTCCTGGAGATTCTGGAAGGACAATCTCGGCTCTCAAACCATGTTTGTGTTCAAAAGAGAAAGAAAAATTGTCCCTTATATGTTAGAAATTCAGTATTTATACTTTAGATTTTACTTTCTGAGAAACAGATGACATTCCAAACAGATCTTAGTAGAAATAGGGATGGTTTTAATATTTTGCCATTGGAACTTATCTACTTCCTGTCTGTAAAAGTTCAAGCCTGTTTGTTATGAAAATAGGTGTGCTTTAAAGCACCTCCTATTTTAGATGAGTACAAGATACGTAGAAGTGAGATGTAAGCAAAATACCAGTTGTGAGTATGAATTTAAGGTATTTTGTGTGTTATGAAAGAGCAAAATCTGGGTGACCAACTATCTGAATTATTTTTGAAAGTAAGAAGACTGTAAAAAGTTTAAGAAAATCTCAATCTCTCCTTCTTTTCTTTCTCTCCATTTGCCTCCTTCTTGAGCTACATTTGAGGACAGAAACTGCCTTCACTGAGAGGCACATCAAGGCCCCAGAGGTGGATCGTTATGCCCAAACAGCCTACGGAAAACAGAAAAGTTGTTGCTCTCTTGTGTCCACTGAAGAGTTGGCTTTCAGATATGATTTTCTTTGTTGACCTGTTGTTGTGCACTAACAGGTTTATCAGTTTTTGCAGAAAGTTTGATCACAAAATTAAATTTTTATCTGGATTATTATATTTTAAATATTATTCCTAATTTGGGCAATATAGGGGTTTGTTTCCAGAATACTAGAGTGCACTCAGAAGACCAAAGCTTGTGGCATGGTAAGAACTGAGGTTACAGATGCTGCCAGCACCTCAGGGCTTCTCATTTTTGGTGACGTCAGCACTTCTACCTTCTAGAAGCAAAGATGTGGAAGTGGCTGACTAATTTCATTCTTAGTGAGGTGAGTCCAGCACAATAGTCCTAAGTTTAACCCTGGAAGGAAGATTCAATAGCATTTGCTTGGGGCTGGGGCCAGCTCTAGACCAAGCAGTTATGATTGAAACATGGGAACTCTGGTGCCCAGGAAACAGAATCAGAGTATATAGTATGCTCGCCCCTGTGGTAACCATGTGGGTGTGGTGAAGGAAGTCCGTGGGCTTCTGGACATTCAAAACAGAGTGTTGAGTGCACACTGTTTCCTGTATAGAACAACAAATCACTCTGTTAAAATTAGTGCCTTAATGTGATCTACTGAGGATCTGTTTTCTGAGATAGACTATTGTAATGACCAAGTGGCATTGGCAAGTCAAGACTATCACAGGTCGGGGGTAAAAGTGGAAACACTGGCTGGTCAGGAGCCCTGGGACTTTGCCAGAATTTTCTATGAATGCCCTTAGGCCTGTGCTCTTGTTGTTGTTGTTGTTGTTTCAATAAATGAGGACACTAAATTAAGTGGTCAGCAGAGTACCCTCCAAGTCATAACTGCTGTGTCTATTTGCAGGATCATTTGTCATAGAATATAATAAATTGATGGTAAGTCCTATGATGATAAATTTTAAAGAACACTACTGCTTTATGGGCATATGAATATATTCCATGTGTCAACTTGATAAGGCTTTATCATATAACATAAATGTATTAATTTTCTTAAATGTAATATACTAAAATTATGATTTCCCCCAAATCTTTCTTCTAATTTTTATCACTGTGTACTGCTTTTTAGCTTGATAATTCACTCCTAAATCTCATTTGGCTCTACATCCTTGTTACATGTTTATATATAATACTAAATATTAATATTACTCTCCTTCATCTAACTACCATGGTTTCGCCTCGATTTCAGGTGCATTTTATGTCCACTTTGCATTAAGAAATACAAAACCGAGCCACAATTAATAAATTTTGTGTCAGTCATTAAAGTCTATATTCCATTTTGCCACAAGGTGAAAAGAAGGTAAATAAATTAAATCTTGCAAAAAGCCTGAATATTAGGACGTGCATATAATTGGTTCTTTTTTAACTCCATGAAGAGGGAAGACAAACAGTACAGGCAATAACACAGTATTGGCATCATTCACTCCTGGGACTTTTCTGAGGCATTGGGTCTCATCCAGTCAGACTGGCTTCCTGGCACAATGCTGTCATTCCAGCTGATTCTGCTGCCCCTTCAATACCTTCATGTAATGCATCATTCCTGTGAAAAACACTGCATATTGGTAAACAAGGTAACACTTCTAGACACAGTTTCTTTTCCTATTTTGCTCCACCTCATAACTGGGACTCCTCTTCTGTCTGTGGAAAAAGCATCTAATTTTTGCTATGTTTTGAGGGGGGTTTAAAGTACCTGGTGCTACCAAGAAAGTTAATTTCACAGATGTAATTTTATCATCACTGTTCTGTGATTTACAAGTTCCTATTATGTCAAGCCAAACAGACATTTTATTCCCATGTTCTAGAACTAATAAAATATCCAGTGAGCTTCAGGTAAAGCAGGCATGTCCAACCTGTGGCCCAGGATGGATGTGACTGCAGCCAAATACAAATTCTTAAAACATTATGAGATATTCAGGAAACTTTTTTTTTCTTAGCTCATGAGCGATTGTTAGTGTTAACATATTTTATGTGTGGCCCTAGACAATACTTATTCCAGTGTGTCCCAGGGAAGTCAAAAGTTTAGATACCACTGCTGCCAGGGCCATACCACTCACAACAATTTAGAGATGATTGTGTCCCTAACATATCTGTGCTGGAGGTGCAGAGAAATAAGAGAGTATCGAATTCTTTAGTGCTGATTTTAGGGTGGTTGGTGGGAAAATTTGTTGGGTCAGACATGAGTACATGGAAACCTGTGAGTTCCTTCTCTTCCCAGTGGGCTACTGCAGTACGAGCCATGAATCCCACCTGGCTTGGTGGCCACTAGGAAAGCTGGGGTAACATGGCAAGACTCTGTCAGCTATGTGTCCTTGTTCACCCAGTATGCTACTGTTTCAACACAAATGCAGAAGACATTGTCCATCTCCAAATTTCTGCAACCCGAGCATCTTGTTAAAAGCAAGACCAGCTCCTGGCCTTTTCTGTCCCAGCACTATAATTTTAGGAGCCCCCATTCAGGGTGACCTCTGCTTGTCAGTCAGAGTACCACACCTGAATTTTGACTGAGTTATGGCAATGTTTTGAGTGTCTAGCACTGTGCTGGGAACTAACGTGATGCTGACAATTGTGAGCACCTTTGTGGCCCCAGAAATTCATCCGAGCTTTTATTACACAAGCTGACAGCCTCTACAGGTTCACATATTCCATCTTATATGTCCAATTGAAGAGCCAGATTACACCATTGGCAGCAAGCACACAGTTATCTTTCAAATCATGAAGACATTTTTCTTCATTTCTACAAATTTTTCTGCCTGAGAATGAAATCCTAACACACATTGATCCTTGGGGGACACTTCTGATTGCTGAGACTTCTGTCGTATTCACCATCTTACTAAAAATAAAAATATTCTAATGTCAGGTAGCAATGATCATAAAATTACTATTATCAAAACATCATACTAGCTGATATATTGGTACTCCTTCTAACAGCTCTATGGCAGAGCATTATCATAATTTCATTTTCCACTGGCTGACGAACCACAGCACCTGCTATGTCCCAAGAGTGTTCTTCAATGGACATGGTTTAAAACTCTCCCTGAGACCTAGCTCGACTCATCCATGGGGTTTCCTTTGAAAACAACAATCTCTGCAATCCTTGGGCACACTATCATGTAAGACCCTACATACACTAAGATAAACACTCATCAACACACACACACACACACACACACACACACACTGACAGTCCAGCTGGAAAGTGCACACAAAAGAGGATATCAGAGGTTAAAAAATGTCATTAGAGGAAGCTCTGTTATGGTGCAGAAACACTCAGTCTCCGGGCACCAAGTTCAGGTTCCATAGTAGGGAGACAAGTGATCTCGGGTTGTTAGGCATGGCAACCACAAATTGCCCAGGCACCTGGCTGAACAAGTGTCATTCCTGACTGTGTAGAAATAACAAGCTGTAGATTTAATGTCTCCACCTTAGGCACCTGAAACTAGAGGCAGACAGCCTCAGTGCGGTAGAAATTTAGAAGGCCTCAGCTCACTCCTTCATCAGGTGATGTGCAAAGCCATGGTAGCACCAAGAGTCTCATAGCCTGCTGAAGGGCCGGTTGTCTCTGGGTCTCCATCAGCGCCCAGTGTGTTCCATGTCCCTGAAAAATGTTTTCCACTCCCTGAAAGTCCTTCTGAAAAAAGGACTGCTTAGGTTGCAGGGGTCTTTTTCATACACAATGTGGAAGAGTACAAAGACACTCACCCAAAAACCAGAGAAAAGGCCAACCTTGTTTGGAAACTTATTTTTTTTAATGGGTAGTTCCCTGGATGGGAATCGAACCCAGGCCACAGCATTGACCACCAGAGAACTCCTGTTTGGAAACTTATAATTCTCATTTTGAAGTGGGTAAAGTAATTGTCTGGGCTCTGGTGAGAACATTTCTGACTGAACTGGACACACACCAGGACAGTGGAGAGAAAGAGGATATGAAAGTGGCTTCTGGGTTTCTCACAATCCCCTGGAACATGCAAATCAAACTCCTTTCCCCTTGGTCCCTGGTGTACAAAGTCCTTTGAGGACCCTAAACACAGGAGTGTGTTTTAATTTCAAGCTTTCTTGCCTGGTGCTGCAGTACCAAGGCTGACCACCAGGAAGCAAGCTGTTCTCACTGTGGTCAGTGGCACAAGATTCTAGAAGAATAAGAGGTCATTCTGGATGTTTTCTACCCCTAAGCAACATGCACCATTGATTATTACCATCCATCTTTACAATTTGAGTACTCATAGAAAGGAGGATATTCTGAGACCTTTTTACTATTTTCTCAGCTTTGGTGACTATTGCTCTCACTATACACAGAGCTGAGAATACCAATATTGTCTCTGCCCCCTAGCCGCTCAAAGCCTGGTAAATGACATGGACTCAGCATGGGAGAAAATCCCTGTGACAGGCAAGAGTGAATGGTGCAGAAAGGACCACAGACTCTAGGTATATTTAAAAGTCTTCCTTAGTTACATTTGTTCTGTGACCAGAGGACAAATGGAACCATTTCTGCAGAAGTAAAAAATCAGTGGTTTGTTGTGGGCGAGCTCAACCTGACAAGAACATGGAGGCAGAAATAAATATTAGCACAGGGAAATTTCATTAGGAGTCAGGCTTTGTGGAGAAAACTGGGAAGTAAGGGGAGCAGGGCAAGACCTGGACTGCAAACACGTTCTTCTGAAATGCTGGGTTGCTGCATTCCCTTCACATAGTTCTTATGGGAACAAACATGGACTATATCACACACAGTCTCTCTGATCAGGTACCAAGCTTGGCAGAGCTGGAAACCTCTGCCTCAAGGTCTTCTTAGTGGCTGGGCTGAGTGTCAACTGAGGCTCACACTAGTTGAAGTCTTTCTGTGAAACAACACATGTGATATTAGCAGAATTTAGTTTGAACAGGAGTAACATCTTTACTGTCTGTGGATCATATTTTTAATTTGCACTGGTGCCTCATAGAGCAGATGATAATATGTCAACTTGCCTTTCCATCAGAGAGATAAAGTGAGACAAACAGAAACATAAACAGTGAGGCAAACAGAAAGAGATGTATATACAGAGAAAATCAGGGTCCAAGAGTCAGAGACAATGACAGAGAGAGAGAGAGAGAGAGAGAGAGAGAGAGAGAGGGAGAGAGAGAGAGAAAGACATAGTGTGACACAGAAAAACATAGGGAGTAAGCAGTCATAAGATTTTCATATCTCGGTGTTAGAAAGGACAGCCATCATTTTCTCTTATTCTATTATAAACTTAGAAACCTAGTCACAAAGTTATGTCTAGCTTCAGGCATAGGGGCTACCACAGGGATGTTTTATGTTGAAGTAGGAACACTGTCAGTTACATTGAGGCTGCCAAGCATATAACATGAGATGAGGCACTTAAACCTGTGACTAAACATAATGGGAGACCCTGCAAAGTTCTATGTCAAGGTAATGGTGTCAGAATTTCTATTTATTTAAACCCACCTGGGACACAAGCAAGAATGTCAATAGAATTCACTGGTACTAGGGCAGACCCAACCTGTGGGCACTGTGTTCAGTGCTCTGCCCAGCATTTTGCTAGTCATCTCATTGTTTCTTCTGTGACTAAGCTTATGTGACCTCAGCCCAGGAATTCCAGGTTCTACACGTGTATTTAGGTCTAAAGAGAGCCTGAAAAGTAAATGCTAGAACAGTGAATACTGCAAATAGGAGGCCAGAAAGGTTTGAAAAGACAGGTTTGTCAACAATCACATCATTGGTGACAATAAAATGCCAGGTGTGAAATCAGCTCTAAATCCAGAAAATTAGGACCTGTGCTTCATCCAAATTTTGTTGGTGTTTGGAGTGAACTGTGCTGGTGTTGCCATGTATGAACTTGGCATGGGGTAAAGGGTGGGACAAAAGAGTTCTTGGAAAGTCCTCGTCTCAGAAAGTGGGAAACATTTTTCAGGTATGGGTCCCAAGGCAGTTACCACACTTCCTGATCATAGAGCACAACAGAACTTGGAGCCCTGGTAACCAGGCAGCCACAGTCTAGAGAAGCTCCTGCTCAGCTCACTTGGTTAGAGACATTTCATGTAGTGTAATGTTTTCTTATTGTGTCACTAGGTCATGTAGAACTGGCCTCAGGAAAGCCTATAATGTAAAGCCTTTCTCTTCCCTCAGGTATTGTTCAGGTCTCATAACAAAACCTCTAGCATTTTCCAGAGAAAACCAAAGGTAATACAAGAAGACCCAGGGTGGTCAAGGCTAAAACAGGCCAGCACTCTGAATACACCCTGATAGCATAATATTCCCCCTCTGCATATATGTGTGTGTGGTGCTGGTGGGGGTGGGTGTTCACATGAGCAGGAAATGCCCTCATCAATAGTCAGCTGAGGATAGTGCAGTAGCCTAGCGGCCTTGTCCAGTTTACATTCCAGATCAAGGGTGGCTAGCTGGGATATGGAGAATGAAGTAACTTTGCCTAGCGTTTCTTCCAAGCACTTCATAAGAATCTCATGTCACCGAGTTGAAGTCTATGTTGGCACAGCCTCATTATAATTTAGAAGTTCAAGGCCAGGTGGGCAGAAATGCTCTAACGCCTCCACACAGGCTGCTGGTCAGGGTCACTGCAGAGCTCAAGACAGGAAATCGGTAATGACTTAGTCAATAGGATCATCCACTCCATGTTTATCACATAAGAGGCAAGTAGGCCATGTCACCAAGATTCAGTGCAGAACCTCCATGACTGTCACCATTGAGGTATCTCTAAAACTAGGGCCCAGAAATGGCCAGGCAAGGCCACCTGCCCAGAAAACTCCTTTGCCTTTTCGGGGGGTCCCCCAGGTATTGCTTGTAGGTCATATCAACAGGCTTTTATCTAAAGCACAAAGCTTAACTTGTGCTGACAGACTGAGGATCTGGATTGTAGGGATACAGAACCTCATGGTGAAAAGGGCCTGTGAAAGCTGCACATAAGCCCACAGGTCTCAGTGCCACACACACAGGGAGAAGCCCCAGAGGCTCCAATTGGGCCAGGTTAAGAAACAGGACTCAGACCAACATCTGCCTGCATCCAGGGGAGATGGCTCCTCTGAGAGCTTTGGTAATGGGTCCTAGATCTAGAATGAACCTAGAATGAAAACCCTTGGTCACCTTTCCTCCTGTCCCCACTTCAGCTTCAGCTCAGAAATCACAGCGTTGTCCATACCCAGTGTTTATGTCTCCTGGCAACCTGTTGCAGAAGCAGGAGCCACACAAAGTCAAAAGCACATTCACATCCTAAGAAGTGTCCACCCTGAGAAGTTGCCCCAGAGCTTGAAGTTTACATGATGGTGATGGAGATGCACATCTATCATCATGAGATAGACCTTCATCTCTGAAAGTTTGGGGGTCATGTATCTGGAGCAGGTCCTGGAAAGGATCTGGGCCTGGCACAGAATTCAATAGCACAAGCTCTAGTGTCCCAAGGACACCAGTACCCCTACAGTGGTGGCAAATTATGGAACGCACACCTGCACTCTTTCCTGTACAACACCTTTAATTCTGTCCCCCATCTGAACATTTCTTTTATTGTCTTCTACTTTTCAGTTTGTTTGTTCTTTAATTAACTTTTATACATTTATATAATATCTTACATTAGCATGCTAAATTCATGATAGTAAAGTTTAATAATTATCCTAATAAAGTGTACTTTCATGAGAATTTAGTTCACCCATTTTCTCTATCAAACTGTGAAATATTTCATCTCGCAAAACAAAACATTTCACCCAAATTCTTCACTTTCCACTTTTTTCCCCAGTTTCTGGCAAGTTAAAACTATTTTTCTCTCAGATCTTATATTTATTCTTGATTTTTCCAATTATTCTAAGCATAAAATTCAATTTCTTTCTTGTTTGCTTACAAAGTTTTTGAATTGTCATTAATTTTTGCTTTCATTTTCATTGGGAAAGTTTATTTATTGTTGTCATTTAAAAATTAGAAGTCCAGATGAATTGAATATTATATATATATATATAATAAAAGCCTTTTGTACATGCAGTTAATAATCAGCACTTGTGAAAATTGATAGAAGCCTGATAAATGTATGTAGACATTCCGTTAACCTGAAGTGAAGATACTACGACTCTCCCACTGTTATCTTCAAAGCAGAGAACATGGGGTTGAATAGTCTTGTGCTTTATACTTGGTCTCTGGCATTGGACATTTTAGTGAATCTTTAAAACCTGTTTCTCCAGCTTTCAATATAGTTTCCAGGATTAGCTTGATCATGTTTTTTAATTAGGCCTTGCAATTCTTGTGAAAAGGAAACTAAAGGAATGCCCACGAGGTACAGCTTAGTTGTTAATGAAGTAGTCCTATTGATATCTGCTATGAATATTCCTATAATACTTTCCATTGATCTCCACACACTCCTGCTTTAATTAAGACACCAGAAATGCAAAGTTGGTCACTGAAGTTTAGCAAATTAAGGTAGACATTCTCTTTCTCTGTATTTTATTGAACATATACCTAAGCTTAAGAAAAATACACTCATGGAGATGTAACGTACAACATAGAAAATATAGTCAATAAAATTGTAATTATTTACAGTGACTGATGGACTATTAGACTTATTGAAGTAATCCCTTTGTGAGGTATATAAACATGTAATCACTATGCTTTTTTTGTACACCAGAAACTAATATAAAATTGTATGGTATCAAATATTGAAAAATAATTTTTAATTAAAAATATATATACCCTTAAGAAGAACTGTATACACTGAAAGTTGGAAAGCAATTTTAGGGAGAATTTTTTAGTGTGTTGAATTTTATTGATGTCCAGTAATGACTCAGAAGAGAGTTATTTCCAAAATACAAATACTTCACAATGATTACAGTGGCATTTCTCATTTAATGACTAGTATACCTCCTCAGGCTATTTATCTCATTGATCTTTCTTAAATAATTTGATATATTAGAATTGTTGAATTTAATAAAAAATCATGTTACACATTTTCTGAATTTCAGTGATGTTTCATTTGGTTTCTGACTTTTTACTGAATTATGTAATTCACACATGCACATCTCCACTTCTGATGTTATTCACTTAAGAGTTTTTTATTACTTTGAGGTGACTTCTTATAAATAATATTACTTTTAAAATATATAAACCTGTTTATGTTTTCATATACTTTTTGGTGAACAACTGTAAAATAAATAGTGTGTTTAAACTTACAGTTACTTTGAAATTTAGGTATTTAGCCAATTTTATCACATATGCACTGTAAGATGAAAGATTAAACAAGGAAGAGAAAAAAAGCACAGCAAAATTAAATATAGTATGGTGAAAATCAATTTAAAATATAACGTAGATCATTTCTATAAAATGTACAATAAAATATCCTCTACAGAAAAAAAGTGTCACATTTAAAAACCAAAAAGACATTGGTGTTTCCATCAAAATTACAAGAATAAATTGAGTCCAGAATGATTTAAGAAGAATCATTTCAGATCAGTTTTTTTGTTTTGTTTTGTTTTGTTTTTGTTTTTGTTTTTGTTTTTTTGTATGTGGGTAGTTCCCTGGCCAGGAATCGAACCCAGGCCACAGCGCTGACAGCATGAGCGCCAAAGCCTTAAGCCACTACACCACCAGGGAACTCCCATTTCAGATCGTTTTTAACAGATAATGTTAATGTTATACAAGCTGATGTATATTATATAATTTTAACAACAAAACAACTGATGTCTCTAAAATTACATCTACTGTTACCAAACATAATTAGTGTGAATTTATTTCTAACACAAATAACTGCAAATTTAGAGTAAAATTTCACTTACAATAATGATATTTTCTATAAATTATTATAAGACTTATTTTTATACCAACAACCAGCTAGAATTTACAGCAAAATTGTAGGCCATTTAGTTGTCATAGCTACTGTTGGCACTGGTACTTAATCTGTTTTGGTTTTTTTGGGGGGAGGGTGTGTCTCTGGCTGGGAATCAAACCCAGGCCATGGCGCCACCTAGCCACTACACCACCAGGGAACTCCCTCATTTGTTTTTCGTTGTACCTTGTCTGGCTCCATTTCCTGAAAAAAGTGGGTAGTCACAATTTCTTATTTATACTCTTACTACAAACATCCTCACAATTGCCACCAATACAATAAAAACTAGTTTTTCCTTTACATCTTCACTCAACCTTCTGTCAGAGGCCATTAAAGTTTGTGGTTTAAAAATCCATGATGCACATTGAAAGAAGCCATCCAATGCTGTGCGAGGGCCTCAAGAAAGTGATTCACCCAGGGGAATGCTAGCTTTAGCCAAGTTCAGTTTCTACCATGACAGGCATTTAACAAAGGTGCACCTGCAAAATTCTAGTGGTTATCATGAACTTAAGTGAGTCAGGGCAGCTTTCCTGGAATAAAAATTCTAAATTATCTGCAATCATATCTTGGTTGCACACTCCAGAGTTAAGAGACCACTAGTTGGGCAAGGTGTGCAACCCCTACTTAAACCTTTCCAGGATGAGCCTTCCCTCATCAGGACTTCAGTTTTGGCACACATTCACTCCTTTCGAGTTCATTTCCATTGAAAAGTTCAATCCCAGACTCTGCAATGGTATGCTCTGAGACCAGAAAAGTCCCAAGTTACAGTCACTGTTGTCCACCTGGGTTTTGAAAGCATTGCACAGCCACATGTTTTGTAAATTCATTTTGTGTTGGAGCAGGGTGTAGGAGGAAAAACCCTGTCAAAACTTGGTTAGGTAAGTTTCAGGATCTTCAAAGGGGTGCAGCAGCACAAATCAAAGAGTACACATCTGTTTGCACCATCTTGGAGGTTCACCATACTGAAGCAGTCCACTCAGAGACTTCTTGCCTGGTTATTATTCTTCAGCCAGTACCCAAGTGGAGGCTATCATGGGCCCCTCTAGAAAGATGGGGCCCCAAAATACCTACCTTGAATATGCAGAGAATGGAGAGAGACTTGAAGACCATGGTTCTTACCTCAGCTCTGGCTAGAGGGAATTTAGCTGGGACTGACTGCATACAAAAGGGCAATAAAATTTCTTGCTTTGCCCAGTAGAATGCAATAGGAGCCTTGAGTATCAAGGGGCTTGATGTTGGATGGGAAAGGGTGGTGACCGCTGTGTGGATCTATCAGCTTTGTGTTTTATGACACTCAGCGTGCTCCTGAAACTTCCAAGCTGCCAGAGACCTTGGTCGCCTTCAAATACCTCTTTTCGGAGCAGAGACAAGGTTGCACCTTGACTTTTTCTGTTCCTGTGCTAAGATCCTGGGAGTTCAGGACCAGGGCACCCTCAACTGGTTAGTTGGAGCATGACACCTGAGTTTTGATTGGGTTTCCCAAATATTTGGAGTGTCCAATTCTCTGCTGAAAATTAAGGTGATATGAAAAGGTGTGAGCACATCTGTTCCCTCAAAAATTGATGCCAAGGGAGAGTTCCCTGGTGGTGTAGTGGTTAGGCTTCAGTGCTCTCAACACTGTGGCCTGGGTTTGTTTCCCAGCCAGAGAACTACCCCCCAAAATAATTGATGCCAAGGTTCTATATGTGAGCTGCTGACAGCCTCTACATGTGCATATATCACATTTTATGTGTCACCTCAAAGATCCAGACCCCCAGCTCCTGCCTTACAGTTGAAAAATTGTCTGTCTTTCTACACAATCCCCATGACATTCTAAGGCAGGAGCTGGGTGTAGAGGCCCATTGGGGGAATAGAATACTTAGGAAACAGAACTAATCCTCTCTCAGGAGTAGAGTTCCTCCCTCAGTTGCACACATCACACCACCATATATGGCTGGTTATCCAATGATTCATAAGATTCCTCAAGGAAGGAACAACTTAAGATAGTCACAGTCACATAGAGGCCATTAGAAGAGAGCTTGGGCTCAAAAGTGGTGAGGCATAGGGCCTCAATCCTTCTGAGGTTAATCTTCTGCCCCCTGGCTGCCTTGCATTCCATATACAGCTCAGATTGAGACTTGAGAGAATGATATTGGTCATGCTTCCTTAGGGATAACTTGGGTACTGAGTCAACCCCCTGGGGTGGTTTCACTACACTGAGTCATTGGGGCTATGTGTATGTGTAAAACATAATATGTGCTAGAGCACAAAAAGACTTTTGGGAAAATATCCATGAGGCACAATAGTCACAGGCCTTGAAATAAACAAGTTTCACTTCCTCATTATTTTCACTAATAAAAGCTATGCATCAGGCCGGATTCAGGACTTAGCCCTTGAGGCTTGAGTCCCTTGATCCTGTTTATAATCTATTCTTGGCTATTGTCTTTCTTAACCTTGTGTCACAATTTTAGTTTTCCCACAGCTCTTGTCATGCAGGACACAACACCTACCAACATAAGAAATCACACAGATTTCTTTCAAAGTATGAAAATCTTTATCTTTATTCCTGCAAAACATTTTTGCTTGTTTATAACTCTACAACATATCAAACGGTGGAGGATATTCCTGATTTCTGAGCTTGCTGTTCTATACAGACTTTTACTAAAAATACATTACTAATATCAGCTAGCATTATAATAGGTTATGTATTGTTACTTCTTTTGACAGCCTTATGATAAAGCATTACCATGATTTCATTGTACAAAATCTGACTAACCAAGTAATTGCTACATCCCAATGTGTACTTCAATAGCCATTTCTTAGATCTGATCCTGGGCCTTGGCTCAACCTGTAAATTGGGTTTGTTTTTTGTTTCTTTTTTTAAATTCATTTTTGTTGTTAGACTTATTGGGGTGACATCTGTTAGCAAGGATTACATAGGTTTCAGGCATACAATTCTACAGTGCATTGTCAACTTGATGTATAATAAGTTCACCACCTAATGTGACTTCTCTTTCCATCACCTCATATTTAGCTTCCCCCCTCCTCTCCCACCCACTCCCCTTTCTCCCTTCCCTAACCCACTTGTCCCCAAATAAACATTAAACTATTGATTGTTTTTGAAATGAGTATTTCTGAGATTCTGAAGCACCCATTCTCATTTGGTCTTTCTTTCTGAGATTCGCCAAACACACATTTATGTGTACATATACATAGACAGACGGACAGACAGACACACACACACACACACACACACACACACACACACACACACACACAAAATGACTGCCTACCTCATTATATAAAAGGAAATGCAAACTGAAGAGGTTATCATACAGGACGATGAAAGTGACTAGATGCAGCTCTATCTTAATGAAGGTCAACCTAGTTTCTGGGCATCATGCCCAGAGCCCATAAATAGGGAGGGATGATTCACTACGGTGATGAGCAGAAGAAGCCATGTGCTCAGGGGTTTTCCTGAACCAGAACATGAAAATGATCAACTGTGGTTTCTGTGTCTCCACCCTGTGAAGCTATTACTACAAGGAGACACATCGTGTGGAAGGGTTCAGGACAAAAGACCTCAGTTTCCTCTTCTCTGAGATAATATGCATAGATGCAGTGAGAGCAGTAGTCTCACAGTTTGCAAAATGGCATGTTTTCACTCTTTATCTGTCAGGACCCAGTATGTTCTGTGTTCCTGGCAAATGCTTTATACTCCCTAGAGGTTCTTCTGAGCAGAGGACATGTAAGCTAATGGACTTGGCTCACACAGAAATGTGGCAGAACAATGGAACACTGGCTCAGGAATGAAGGGCAAGATAAGCCTTGTTAAAGATTCAGCGTTCTCATTTGGAAGTGAGTTGAATCATTGCTCAGGTTAGGTGAGAGTCCTTGTAACTGAACTGGCCACAGCAGAAGAGTGGAGAGAGAGAGGGAAGTGAGAACAACTTTTGGAGTTTCTCACATTTTCCTGGAGCTTGTAGGCCCAGGCCCTTTGCCCCCTGGTCCTAAGTGTACCAAAAGCATTGAGAACACCAGACACACGAGTGTGTTCTGACTTCAGGATTTTTTGCCTGGGGCTGCAGTACTAAGTCTGGCCACCAGAGGGCAAGATGTTTGCACTGTGCTCAATGGCCCAAGAATTAACAATCAAAAGGTGTCATTCTTGGTGTTTCTTGCCTCTGAGCAAGCTGTAGCGTTGATTATCAGCATCCATCTTTACAATGTGAGCTGCTCACAGACTAGAGAAAGTTCTGAGAAATTTTCACAAATTCTTCAGCTTAGGTGCCTTCTGCACTTAACCTAGGAAAGGCTGAAAGTACCCATATTTCTTAGTTCCCCAAAAGCTGAAAGCCAAGAGACAGACATGAATAGGGAAAATCCATGTGAAAGAAAACAGTGAGTGCAATAGGGAGGATCATAGACTCTAGGTGTGTCTGAAAGGCCTCCATGGTGTCACTAGTGCTGTGATTAGAGAGTAAGTGGAGGCATGCCTGTTGAAGTGACTAAAGAGTGTGCTGGTGTGGGAGAGCTCAAAGGGACAAACTTAAAGCAAAATTACAATACATTTATCTATAAAAAATGTTCAAAAAATTCCCAGTGGCTGAAGGGAGCTGGAAGGTAAGAAGGGCAGGGCAAGACCTGAGCTGCTAGAATGTGTTGGTTGGCTTCTGAGTAACGGCAGTCTCCTCACATAATACTTATGAAAACAAATGTAGACCACATCTCAGTCTCTATGATCAAGCCCTAAGTTTCGAAGAGCTGGGAGCCTCGGCCTCAAGGTTTCCTGGGAGTTTGGGCTTCACTGTCAACTGAGGCTCACAGTACGTAGGGTTGGTTTGTGCCATCATGCATAACCTGGCAAGCTTCAGCTTCATCAGGAATCTCAAGGATTTTTCTTTATTGGCAACGATTTTTGGTTATTGTTAGTTTGCTTGTTTTTATTTTGCACTGATGCTTAATATAGCAGATTACAATAGGTGACTCTCCCTTTAGTGAACATGAAATCAAAAAGATAGAGGGAGACACATAGAAATATAAACAATGAGGCAGACAAAGAGAGATATATGTGGAGAGAAAGATAGAGTCCAAAAGATAGAGAAAAATTACACAGAGAAATAGAGAGACAAAGGGAGACACAAGGGGACAGAGAAAGTAAGCAGAGTCATACAATTTCATTACTCAGTGTCAAAAATGACACCCATTATTTGGCCCTATTCTATTATATATTTTACACCCCAGTCACAAATACCATCTAGCTTCAAGTAAAAGGCCTGTCACAGGTATGTTTGATGTGGAAGTAGGCACACTGGCAACCACCGAGGCTGCCCAGCACATAGGCTGAGATGTGGTGTTTGGACTTGACACTAAATGTGAAGAAAATCTCTGTAACATTCTATGCCCAATGAGACAATGTTGAGATATCAGTTAATTTCAACCCTTCTGAAATATAAGGAATAGGGTGTCAATGAGAATCACTGGATGCCACAGCAGATTCAGCTTGTCCTATTGGTGCTATGCTCAGTGCTCTGTCCTGCATTATCATTATAAACCCATTGTTATATCTGTGTCTGTGCCCATATGACCCTAGCCCAGAGGTTCCAGGTACTTCAAATATATATATATATATATATATATATATATATATATATATATATATATATATATATATGTCTAATGACAGCCTGTGAAATAAAGGCTAGAAAGACCAACACTGTGCAGAAGGAAGACTTAGCAGGAACTAAAAAAACAGGTTGGAATACAATCAAAGTAATGGCAGACCTTAACTCAGCTCTGCATCCTCAATGTTTGGGGTGCAGCAAAACTCAGGCTTTCCAGGGTTGTGATGTTGGCCATGCTGGTGTGGCTGTTTATGCACTTGGCATGGGGTAAACTGTTAGCAGTCACCAACCCAGAGAGGCCTTGGAGAGGCCTTGTCTTAAGAGGAAGCCCAGGTAGGAAACTCAAGACAGTGACATCACATCCAGATCATAGAGTCCAACAAAATTTGCAGCACTGGTAACCAGGCAGCCACCTTCTAAAGAGGTCCTTGCCAAGCTCACTTGGTTGAAGACATTCAATGTAATAAAATGTTTACTTGTTCTGTGCCCAGAGATCACCATGGCAGTGGCCTAAGGAAAGCCTGTACTTGAATATCTTTCTCTTGATTCAGAAATTGTTCAGGTCTCATTACAAATGCCTCTGGCAATATTAGGGGCAAGGCCAAGGAAACACAAGGAGGTTTAGGGCAGTCAAGGTCAGGAGAGGCCAGTCCTCTGATCTTACCTTGACAGCCTTAGGTTTCTTTCCTGTGAATGGATGTGTGTGTGTGTGTGTGTGTGTGTATGTGTGTGTGTGGTGGGGGTTGGAGTGTTCACCTAAGGTGGGCATTCCTTGAGCTGAAGCTGACTTAGCAGGACCCAGTACCCTAAGGGTCTGGCCAAGTTTACACTCCAGGTCAAGTTTGGATGGCTGGGATATGGAGGACAGAATGACTGCCTAGGGTTTACCCTAAGCCCTCCAGAGAAATATCATGTCACCGTGTTTAGGTCTGTGCTGAAACAGCCTGTGGCTGTTCTGAAAGCACAAAGTCAAGTGAGCAGAATGGCTGTGAAGCCTTCACACTGGCTGCTGGTCACTGTAACTGCAGAGCTTCATACAAGACACCAGTGATGATCTAGTCACTGGAGATACACACTTTATGTTTCTCTGCATGAGAGGCAGGTACCTCATGCCACCAAGGGTAAGCACAGAACCCCTTTAAATGTCGCTGTTGTGCTACATTTAAAATCATGCACAGAAATGGCCAGGAAAGTCCATCAGCAAAGAAACCATCCAGGTCACTTATCAGGGTAAACTTCTGTGTCTGCTTTAAGGTTATGTCATGAGACCTTGACATGAAGTGCCCAGCTTAACTTCAATTGACCCACTCCAAAGACCTGGATCCATGGAAGGCAAAGCCTCTGAGTGAGAAAGGCTTGTGGATGGTATATGTGAGCCCACAGAAATGGCTCAATGCCACACACACAATGTCGTGCCCCAGAGACTGGCAGTGAGTAAGGTGTAAAAAAGAGACTCAGATGGTCATCTGGGTCTACACTCAAGGAAAGTGGCTTCTCTGAGGGCCTCAGTCATTGATCCTGGAAAGAGAATGTGGGTCATTTTTGCTCCTGTCCCCACTGCAATTCAAGCTCAGCAATCACAACACAGTTCAAAACTTGCTCTTATATCTCCTGAGGAGCTTGTTGAAGGGCAGGAGCCAGCCAACATAAAAAAAAACATCCTGACACTGAGCAGTGTTCACCCTATGCAGGTCCCTCAGAATTCCAGGTCTATCTAATGGTGATGGAGCTGCAGGTCTATCAACATCAGATAGACCTGCAGCTCTGGAATGGTGGACAGGTTTCTGGAGCAGGGTCTGTAAGAGTCCTGGGTCTAACAAAGAACCCAGCACTCCTGGAAGATTAGCTGTCACCTGCGCCAGCTCTGGTGTTTCCAGAAAACCTGGGAATTTTACTGGGCCCAGCATTTCTGAAGTGGTGGCTGAATCTGGAATGACCTCCTTCACACTTCCTCTACAACACATTCAATCCTGTCCTAGTTCACAACATGCTTTTTCTTTTTCCTTTGTTGTTACTGTTATTTTGTTCTTTAATTTATGTTTTTCACATTGATATAATCTCTTACATTAAGGTGTTAAATTTATTAAAATGAAATTTAATAATTATTATGACAAGGTATACATTCCTGAGCATTTAGATCATTCATCATAACTTTGGAGCTATAGAATATTTTATCTTCCAAATCAAAATTTCCTACCCAAACCTTTCATTCCCCACTTCTTCTGTCTCCAGCTCTTAGCCATCAAAATCTATTCTTCTCTTTGATTACATACTTATTCTCAAAAATTTCTCTTAATGGATGCATAGAATAGAACCACTTTTTTGTAAGCCTATGTAATTTTTGAAGTGACATATTATCTATTGTTTTTATTTGAAGTGTTTATCATTGTTTTAAAAATTAAAATTTCAGAAGAAATGAATTTATAAAATGAAAACTTTTGTAAATACATTAAATTACCAGCACATGTGGGGATTAGCAGAAGACTGAGAAATATTCAGAGATACTGTGTTATTTGAAGTTAAGCAGCCACTCTCAAGTTGTTTTCCTCTTAGCAAAGAACATGAGTACAAATATTATTGTACTTTTTATTAACTCTGTGGCACTCAGCAAGTAAATAAACCTGTAAAACTACTGTTTCCCTAGCTTTCAATATGTTTTACAGGTTAGCTTGATCATGCATTTGAACTTCATTTCACAATTTTTTACAAAGGGAATTGAGGGAGTACATATAAGGCATTGCTTAGTCACTAATGAAGTAGTCTTATTTATAACTTCAATGAATATTTCCATTACACTTTCCACTGAACTCCACACATTTCTTTATTAAATAAGTACCCAGAAACCCAAAGTCACTTGGTGAAGTTCAGGAAATTAAGAACATTGTCTGTCTGTATATTTTGTTAAAAATGTACCTAAAATATTACAATAAACTGTGACCAGATTATAAAGTATGGCATAAGAAATATAATCAATATATTATGTTAACTTTGTACAATAATATTATGGTAACTTTGGCAGGTGAATTATTAGATTTATTGTGGTGATCACATTGTGAGGTATACAACTGTGTAATCACTACATTGTTTCATTAACCTGAAAATACTATAAAATTGTATGGCACTGAACATCCAATAATAATTTATACACACACACACACACACACACACACACACACACACACACACGCACACACACACACACAAATATATACATATGTGTGCGTGTGTGTCTGCACTGTAAAGTTGAAAATAAATTTTAATGAAAATATTTTCATGCACTGATTTTCATTGGTGTCTAGTAATGACTCAACAAAGGGTAATCTCTAAAAACAAATATTTTGTGATGATCAAAGCAGTACCTCTCATCTAATGACTAGGGTACGTTCTGGGCCTAAAGTGTTTTGTCTCATCACTTTTTCTGAAATAATTTGTTTTCCTAGAGTTATAGAATTTAACTGATAAAAAATCATGTCACAAATTTTCTGTCAGTGGTGTTTTATATAATTTTAGACTCTTTACTATAATATGTAATGTGCATAGGAACATCTCCACTTCTAATGTTGTTAACCTAAGAGTGGTTTATTACTTTAGGAAAACTTCTTAAAAATAGTATTATTTTTTCTAATACTATGAACCTGTTTATGATTTCACATATTTATTTGTGAACAACTGTAATAAAATGGTGTGTGTAAATGCATAGTTCTTTTGAAATAAAAGAATTTAGCCAATTTTATTGCACATGCACTGTAACCTGGAATATAAAACTAACAAGAGAGAAAATTCACTACATAATAAAATATAGTATGGTGATAATCAATTGAAAAATATAATACAGATTATTTCTATAAAAATATACAGTAACTATCATCTCCAAAAAATAGTGTGACTATATTTAAAATCCAAAAAGATATTAGAATTTCTTTGAAAATTACAAGAAGTTGTTGAGCCCTGAATAATTGAAGTAGAATTAATTCAGGTTACTTTGAACAGATTATGTTTATATTATACAAGCTGATGCATATCATGTACTTAAAAAAAAAACTAATGACACTGAAATTACAAATATTGCTACAAGAAAAAAAAGTATGCATTTATATTTAGACTCAATAACCAAAATTTTATTTTTATTTAATTTTTTTAATTCATTTTTATTGTTAGACTTATTGGGGTGACATCTGTTAGCAAGAATTACATAGGATTCAGGCATACAATTCTACAGTGCATTGTCAACTTGATGTATAATAAGTTCACCACCTAATGTGACTTCTCTTTCCATCACCTTATATTTAGCTTCCCCCCCTCCTCTCCCACCCCTCCCCTTTCCCCCCTCCCTTACCCACTCGTCCCCAAATAAACATTAAACTATTGATTGTGTCCATGGGTTATTTGTTTGTTCATTTCTTTTTTTTTAAATATTTTAAATGAATGTAATTCACCACATTAAAAGATTAAGAAAGACAATATAACTGTCTCAAAAGGTGAGGAACAGAATAGGACAAATTTTGACATCCAGGCATCACGTATGCTCTCATTATATCAGGACTAGAAGCGAACTGCTGTCATCTGATGGGTGCATTTCAGCAAAGCTCACAGCTAACAGCACACTTCATAGTAAAAGACAGCTTTCCTCTGAATCTGGCACTTGACAAGGACGCTGTCACCACACTCAAGCAGGAGATGCTTCAGGAGAGTCAGGGGAGATGGGGACCACTAGGAGGGGAAGGACTGTGAGCTGGGGAATGATCCAGAGAAAACACAGGAATCCCAGCAATGACTCAGTGCACCTGCCTACCCTCTAGAGGATGCGGCCAATCAGAACTGGTCCCCCCCCACTGGCAGGGGCGGTCACCTGGGGACCTGCCTGATGGAGGACTGAGGGCACAGGATGTGGGCAGCAGGTCCAGAGCCGCCCTGTTCTGAAACACAGACCCTCTCTTCAGCTGGGAGCACTGTCACCTCCCCAATGCATCCTGGGGTCTCACCTTCCTGAGTCCCTGCACAGATCCCGTCACATGGAGCTTGCAATGACCTACTTCAGGTGAGTTACTGTTTAGTGGTTTCTTGGCCTCTGCGCCTTTCTTTTTTTTTTCTTTTTTTTTTTTTGACTTCTCTTTCCATCACCTTATATTTAGATTCCCCCCCTCCTCTCCCACCCCCTCCCCTTTATCTCCTCCCTAACCCACTCATCCCCAAATGAACATTAAACTATTGATTGTGTCCATGGGTTATTTGTTTGTTCATTTCTTTTTTTCTTTGCTTTCAGTTTTATATTCCGCATATGAGTGAAATCATGCAGTTCTTTGTTTTTTCTGGCTGGCTTATTTCACTTAGCATGATGATCTCCAGGTCCATCCATTTTGTTGCAAATGGCAATATTTCATCATTTCTTACAGCTGAGTAATATTCCATTGTGTATATGTACCACAGCTTCTTTATCCAGTCATCTGTCGCAGGGCACTTTGGTTGTTTCCATGTTTTGGCCACTGTGAACAGTGCTCCAATGAACGTTGGGGTACATAAGTCTTTGCGAACAAATGTTTTCAAGTTCTTTGGGTAGATCCCCAGAAGGGGAATGCTGGGTCAAATGGTAGCTCCATTCCCAATTTTCTGAGGAACCTCCACACTGCCTTCCACAGTGGTTGTTCCAGTTTGCACTCCCACCAGCAGTGTACCAGAGTTCCTTTTTCTCCACATCCTCTCCAGCACTTGTTATTCTTTGTCTTGTTCACAATAGCCATTCTAACAGTATGGCCACTCCTGCTTTACTCTGGTTAGCATTTGCTTGGAGTATTTTATCCCATCCTTTCCCTCCGAGTCTGTGTTTGTCCTTACAGCTGAGGTGTGTTTCCTGCAGACAGCATATAGATACATTCTGATTCTTAATCCAGTCTGCTACTCTGTGTCTTTTTATTGGTGAGTTCAGTCCATTGACATTTAAAATGATGATCGATATCATTTCCTGTGGCCATTACTTATTTCTTTCTTTGTTTTTGTTTGTTTGTTTGTTTGTTTGTTTATTTTTGTTTCTTTCTTGTTGCCCCAAGTTTGTTCCATTTTTCCTGATGTTTTGTTTCTGGCTGAAGGGCCTCCTTCAGTATTTCTTGGAGTGCTGGCCTCGTGCTGGCAAGTTCCCTCAGCTTCTGTTTGTCTGAGAAGGTCTTTATTCCACCTTCATTACTGAAAGATAATTTTGCTGGATAATTTATTCTTGGCTGGAAGTTTCTCTCTTTTAAATTTTTGAATATTGGGTTCCATTCTCTCCTGGCTTGTAGAGTTTCTGCTGAGAAATCTGATGCCAGCCTGATGGGTTTTCCTCTAAACATTATAGTTCTTTTTTCTCTGGCTGCCTTGAGAATTGTCTCTTTGTCTTTAGTTTTGGACATCTTTAGTACCATATGTCTTGGAGAAGATCTGTTGGGGTCCAGGTATCTGGGGGACCTGTTTTCTTCTTGAACTTGGGGTTCCAGATATTTCCATAGGTTTGGAAAGTTCTCATCTACGATTTGTTTGAGTATGCTCTCTGTAGATTGCTCTGCCCCCTCTTCTATTCCTATTATCCTGATGTTGTTTTGTCTCATGGAGTCGGATAGTTCTTGCAGAGTTCTTTCAATCTTTTTGGTTCTATATTCCCTCTCTTCCTCTTTCTGAGCTGTTTCCATGTTCTGGTCTTCATTATCACTAATTCTTTCCTCCATCTGGTTGGTCCTGTTTCCTATGGCAGTTATTTCATTTCTCACTTCTTTTATGGTATTATGTATTTCTCGTATTTCTGTCTCAATCTTTCATATGTTTTGAATTTCTTTGTTAAATTGTTCTTTTTGTTCACAGAGTTCCTTTTTTATGTCGTTTATATATTTTTTATATTATTTATCTCAGCTATGGTGTTCTACCAATAGGTTTTCATTTCTCTCACAGCCTTTAGAATGGCTGCTTTAAATTCTCCATCACTTAAATGAGACCTTTCCAGTTGTAACAGGCTATCTTTGGGTCAATTTCATGTTCTTTCTGAGGAGTTTTTTTTTTTAAGGAATTCATCCTGTCCACAGTGTTCTTCCTCTTTGACATGAGGGCTTTATGTTCAATGCCGAGATTATTGCTTTTGTGGTGTCTTGCTGTAGGGCAGACACTAGGTGGCACTGGGGGTCAAGTTTTGGGGGAGAGGGGGCTGTTTGTTTCTTGTTTCTGATCTCCTACTGCGTTTGGAGGCTATGCGCATATATCCTGGGGAGAGGCCAACAAAAGGCTTTCCAAAGGTGGCTCTGCCTTCTGCCCTTTGCTGGGGAAGCTGTTTTTGCTAGCTGGGGTGAATGCTAGCCAATCAAATCAGTCTTTCTTCCCAGCCCTGATTCAGTACCTGGCTGTCTAAAGGCTCACACTGCTTTCAGAACTCTGGGGTGCACGAGAAAGTGCCCGCTCCATAAGTCCAAAGCTGTGGGCCTGGCCTGAGACAGCGGGGTCGCCTTTGCAGCAGGCTGGGAACAGGAACTGCAGCCCTGTGTAGGTCTCCAAGGGGCTTAGGGCTGGGGTGTTATCTTTGCAGTTCAGAGTCCTCGCTCAGTCCTTTTACCACTCAAAAGTTCCAGAGGCTGGCTCCCAAATTCCTTCCGTCCCCAGCTCCCCAGTCTCTCTCCCCTCCTCCAAACTGTGCAGCTCCGAATAGTCGGCAGGGATCGCGTCCCAATCCTGCATGGTCCGTCTCTGCTCCCTTCCCTCTCCCCGACTCACCCCCTTCTTGCCAGCCTTCAGGTGTTTACTTGCGATTTGTGGATTTCTCAACAGCCGGTTTGTCACTCAGGGTCCTCTTTCTTGGCTCCTGGACGGCTGTTCAATTGTGTTTTCTGGGAGAGGCTTTAGGAACCTCCTCTCCAGTCGCCTTCTTGTCTTCTCAATAACCAAAATTTTAAAGTAAAATTACATTTACAAAAATGGCATGGAGTATAAATTACTATGAGGTTTATGTTTATACAAACAACCGGCTGCAATTCATGGCAGAAGTGTAGACAATTATATAAGCATAGCTACTGTTTGCACTGGTGTTTTGTTTGTATTTCATTGTCTTTTGTCTGGCTGTATTTTCTTGAAAACCTGGATTCCCATAACTTGTAACCCATAGCATTACTATGAACATCTTTACCCATGTAACAAACCCAGCAAAAGCTAATTTCTCTTTCTACTCTCTCCCCAACTTCTGACAGAGGACACAAATGTCCATTGTTTAAAAATCTACAAGGTGTATGAAGTGAAGATGTCTGAGGCTTTGTGTCTACCTCGGGGAAGTAGATTTAAGATGGCATGCCAACTTTAGCCAAGTTCACAATTTTTGTCATGGAAAGCATTTAGCAAAGGTACATTTGCAAACCCCTAACAGTGATCACCAACTTCAGATTGTTGGGAGCCCCCTTCCATGAAAAAGGAATTCCTAATTATCCCTTGGTATAACTAGGCAGAGAAACACCAGAAAAAAGAGACAAAGTCTCAGAGAATACAAACCAGCCACCCAGGGCATGCAGTTCCTACTTGAAGACTTTTAAGATGAGATGTCCTCACCTGGACTTCAGTTCTGTTTTCCTTATCATTTCCCAAGTCCAATCCAATTAATAAGTCTAGTCTCTGACTCTGTCAAGGTGCACTCCAACAATCAAAAAGCTCCAAGTCACCACCATTACTGCCCAAATGGGTTTTGAAAGCTTTGCACAGCCACCTGTTTAAAAATTCAAAGTTTGTGTTGGAGCTGGGTGGAGGATAAAGGACCCTGTCAATGTCTGGGTTTAATAACTTCCACAATCTCCAAAAAAGCACTGCACCTCAAATCCAAGTGCTCATGTCTTTTTGCTCAATCTGTGAATGTCATCTTATTAGAATCACATATGTACAATTACTTCTTTCCTGTTTATCCCATTTCAAACATGACCCCAGTGCTGCCTGTCAGGGCTCATACATCTCCCAGCCTCTCTGGAAATATATTGCCCCCAAAATACCTAACATTACGTTGTGATGAATGAAAAGAGTCCTGAAAACTATGGTGCTTGGCCTGGATCTGGCAGGGGGAGATTTTCTTTCAACTGACTGAAACACATGGGGAACTGCTAATTTCTCCTCTGCATGGAGGGCTGCAAAAGAATCTGTGAGTCCTGTGCAGCTTGACATTGGGTGAGAAAGCCAAGCAAACACTTAATGGATTTTTCAGTTGTGTATCCTATCATACACCACGTGCTTCTGAAGCATTCAAGCAACCAGAGTTATTGTTCACCTTTATACCACCCTTACCTGAGCAAAGTCAAGGCCACTCTCTGTTCTTCTCTTTCATAGCACTAAGAACCTGGGATCCCCAACCCAGTGCAACCTCTGCTAATCAGTCTAACAGCAACACCTGAGTTTTGACTGGGTTCCAAAAATGTTTGGAGTGTCCTGCATTGTGCAGAAAACTAAGGTGACACTGAGAAATGGGAGCATATTTTTGTCCTAAATAATCAATCTCAGCTATTTTTTTTCACATGCTAATGAAAGCTTCTACAGGTGCACGTATTCCATCTTTGACTTTACTTCAAAAAGCCAGACCCCACAATTGTAAGCAAGCACACAGATTTATTTCACAGAATGAGGACATTTTCCTTCATTTTTCCAAAACTGTGGGGAGCCATGGTTACAGGTAATTCAGAGCCTTACAGACTGGCTCGGTTAATGCTTAACCTGTTTCTGCTCCTAAGGCATTGTCTCTGCCTGCACCTGGAGGGTGCTTACAAGTTGCTGAGGTATGTGGTGAGAACGGCCAGTTCCTGGACACAGAGGATTGATGGCTATCGGGGTAATTGATAGATTCTGTCATGGGATAATTACTTTTGGGAGTTTCAGTGATTTTCTAGTTTCTATGTACAAGTTAAAGATTTACTTTCGCTAAGGTAACACATATTTCCATTGTTAAACTGCACGTACTCAAACTGCATATATTGGTGATGGGAAATAAACTCGGGGCTTTAGCATCACTGAAGACCGACTGCATCAGCAGTCGTGTGAGTGTCTCTTTATTCATTCCCGCTCCCCCCTTCAGGTACTGATCGACTTGTGGCGGCTGGCCCGCCATACCTGGCGCCCGAACAGGGACCTGAATACGGGGGTAACAGTGAGGAACACCGCGTGGCAAGGGCCCGGCTCGAAGAGGAGCTTATTTCAGTGGATGCGCGGTGAGTGAGACACACCAGGAAAAATGGGTCATGCTAGCAGCAAGGACCTGTATGTCAGAGGACTTAAGAAATTGCTTGCTGCCCGTGGCAGTCGGGTGAGCAGAGAACAGTTAGACAAGTTTTTAGAATTTGTAAAAGAAGTCTGTCTGTGGTTTCCAGAAGAAGGTACAGTCAGTCTGGGAACTTGGGAGAAAGTGGGAGAGCAGTTACAAGATTATTATGCTGCCCACGGACCTCAGCAGTTCCCTGTGGAAACATTCAGGTTATGGACTTTGATCAGGGATTGCTTAGATCTTAAGCATGAGGGCTGCAAGTTAGAGAAAGTGAAACAAGCTGGAAATGAGGAAGTTCTTCCACCTGCCGCTTCTCTGGCGGAGAGAGAGGAGGAGGAGGGAGCTAAACACACAGAAGGACTTTCTAAGATTAACAAAGAGCCTGTTTGTCAGGAACCTCTGGTCGAGGACTGGGAAGATTTGGACCCTCAGGATCAAGAAGAATTAGAGGATGAGGCAGCCAAATATGATAGGGACAAATATCCTCCATTGGTGGCTATGGCTCAAGGAGGTGGGCAACCTGCAGGCACTACACTTTCTTTTGCAGATCAGCTAAAGAAGATTCAGGGACTGTTAATAGAATTTAAAGTTGCTGTGGATGGAGGAAATTGTCCTCGGGGTCCCCAGATTCCTTTTAGAGATCAATGGAATCCTCAGGGTAAAGGTCCCCCCA
>PVJL010007825.1:0-73545 GCA_004026885.1 Lyroderma lyra | reverse complement strand
GAGGGGCGTGTGGGCGGGGCTTCGCGTCACGAGGACACGGGAAGCCAATCAGAGCGCGCGAGGGCTACCGTGGCGGCCCCCGCCCCCAGGACGAGCAACCCCTCCACCCACCAGGCTTAGGGGAGCCAGGCGCCTCCAGACGGATGCACCCGGGCGGGGTTGCAGAGCACCCACAGCTCTCTCGAACTCTGCACGCGGTTAGATGGTGGAAGGAACAAAAGGTGTTCTAAGATTGGGTGTAGGTTTTAAACTGCGCGGAGGAATCGTAGGTGCAGAGCTGGTGAATGAAGGGGCTTTATGTAGCCGCGTGCTTTCTGTACTCGCCTGCACAGCCCCCGAGGCCAACACTGGTTCTGAGCTCCTGGGGTTCTAGAGACCAGCGCGAAGGCAACCTGAGTGTGTCTGGAGACTTGCGAAACAGCTTTGTGGTGTTCCACGTGTGGGATGAGAGCCTGAGAGCGCTGATTACCCATCATTTTTACAGTTGAGGCCCAGAGAGCAGAAGTGAGTCACCCTATGTCATTGGGACATTTAGTGGCAGAGCCAATATCACAACGTGCGCTTGGAGCGCCCACTTACTTCCATACTTCCGGAGTCCCCTTTGATTCTGAAAAGGAAATGTCACAATTTTTAAAAACGTAAATATTATTGAAACCCCAAATTCAGAAATTCCAAAGAGCTTAGTTAAAAGCACTGATGTGCTATTTCAGCGCTTGCATGTTTATAGTCTTGCATGTCTTATGTACCTACGACATTTCTGTGCCTTAGGACTTGTTGACTCTTCAGTGATGTTGGTCTGCTTTCAGAATTTACTTTCAGGTTAATGAACTTAGCATTTTAGTCATGTGCCTGCAATACTGCTTCCGGTTTGAAAAAGATCATAGACTTTGAGCCAAATATATTTGCATGAACCAAGAGGTTTGTCACTTTTTCTTCCTTTTTTCTTTCTTTTTTTTTTTTTTTTGCAACAGCCCACACAGGGTTTACAGAGCTCCAAATAGGGTTTGGGCAAGTCTGTGTTCTTGCATTGGTGGAGGAAGAGGTGCTGGAAAAAATGTGTATCTGAGTCACAAAGGTCAGGAGGGAAATCTTGAACAGGAAAGAGTGGAAGGACTCTGCCTTTACACCTCCCAAAGAGATTTTGCCATAAGGATGTGTCTGGATTATTCTAAGGTAAGGATATGAGCATTTTGAAAAAGTTGAAAGAAAATCTGTCACTGGGAGTTCTAATCCAGAAGGTTGGCCAGGGCTGGCCAGGCAGAGCAGCTGCCTGGGTCAGTGACAGCTGCAGGAAGAATGCTAAGCACCTCATCCCTCTCTCTTGGAGACCAGCCTGAGGCCTGCCTGCTTTATTAGACACTTTACCTCTCTTTGCCTCAGCTACTTTCCCCCTTCTCTCCTAGATACTCCTGTTCATAGAGCCAGGCCCTGAAAGCGTTATGGCTGGCTTGGGGGTCAGCAATGTCCTGGTTTGGAAGAGTGGGTATAAGGTGGTGGTGAGGAAGAAAGAGAACTTGAAGCTACCTTCTGTCTCAGCCAGACAGGACAGCTGTTTGGCTTACTCTGTACCCACAACCTCATTCATTCCACTCACATTTGTTGGAGAGAGAGGCTGACCCATTTATGCAACAAAATAAGCCCTGCTCCAAAACCTCCTTTTCAGTGGTGGCAGAGCCATTCTTATCTAGGGTTCTGGGTTAAAAACAGAGATCCCCAAACAGATTAGGATTAGCCACTAGATCACAAAGCCTCACCTGGAATCTCTTCAATCAGTGGTTAGTGTCAGAAAAGCATCTGACCTTGCCTAGCAAAGAGACTATTTGTAAATTTGGGACAGCAACCATAATTTTTTATTCTTTAGTTCCTATACTCATTACTTTGATCATTGTGTGAGCAGACATTGTGGTTGCCCCCGAGCATCCCTCCCGCTCTTCCCCTCTGTGATGAAAGTTACAGTTTAGGTAAGTTTGCCCTACTGTTAGCTCTGTGAGTGGGGTCTAATGGGTCAAAGTTCTTCATGTATGGTCCATGGACCCCCTGGTGATCCCTGAGGAACTTTCAGGGGCTCTCTGAAGTCAAAATTATTCCATAATCATCTAAAACATTACTTACCTTTCTCACTGATGTATAAAAGCAAAGATAGACAAACCTGCTGGTGCCTTCACAAATCAAAGGAGTGGCACCAAATTGTACTACTTTTTTCCACCCCCACGTATTCATGGTTAGAAACAAAACAAAACAAAACGCAATTTCATTTAAGAATGTTCTTAATACGGCAGTAAAAGCTATTAACTTTATTAAAATCTCAGTTCTTGGACATTTATCTTTTAAATATATGACAAAATGAAAACTGCACATAAAAAACTTATTACAAACTGAAGTATGATGGTTGTCTAAGGAGAAGCACTTGTGCAATCATTTGTGTTACAAGCTGAACCAGTGTTTGTTTTATTTCATGGAATACCATATTTACTTGAGAAAACATCTGACAAATTATGGTTATTGCAGCTTGGGTATTTGATAGACATTTTTTCCCCCAAAAGCACTGTTTTTATTTATGGAGACTCCTAACCACTTCAATGGCAGGAGGAGTGGGAGAGGTTGCTTACTCGATCCAGGAGCCTCCATTATGTTGGTCTGTTGTTAACAAACACACAGACAGTGGTGTCATGGATCTGATAAACTAACTAAATATTTAGGCTCTCTCTGCTAGAGCAACAAGGTGAGCATCAATCTCTGCTTCTGTAAGAATCCTGAATTTAGGATTTTCAACTTTAACTGCTCCAACTTCTATTTCTGAAGGTTTGAAATCAATTGATAGAACAGTAGACAAGCATGTGAGTGCAGTTTCCACTGTCTGTTTAAATGTCCAGTCAAATTTCTTGTTCACTTTTTTTTCAAGGAAGCTGGTTGACTCAGTTTGTTTCACTCCTGCTGCAGTGGCTTTACATCCACTGTAGTAACTAGCAGGATCACACTTGTACACCTGAGGGCCTTGTTCTTCATCTAGACCAATTAAAACCATACAACAACCAAGAGGCCTCATTTCAGCATTCTGTGTGTAGACCTGAGAAATGTCAGCAATTCTTTTACACAGCATGTCCACAGTAATCTCATAGCCATACTTGTATTTCCAATTAGCTGCCTCATAGCGTGCCCTCTGTACCTGGGATCTGCTGTGAGTCAGCTGTCATTCCCATCATCACACAGCCAATGTTTGCTATTACCTTGAATAAGTGATTCACTGTGCTGGAATCCAATAATTTGTCAGTACTTTCTTCTGTGTGACAATGACTGCACAGTCTTTCCCTCTGACAGTGACTGATGTAAGGCCACCCTGGTTAGTAGCCTTAAAAGCATATTCTACTTGGTAGAGCCAGCCCTTGGGTGAAAAAATGGTAATGTGACGGTCAAAACCAGCGCTGGAACCACGGGACATGTTGAGGTACTCAGCACTTCAAACATTGGCCGTGTAGCTCCCACACCAAGCGTACAACCCCCTGGAAGTTCGACATTTTCTTGAAAATGAACTAAGTGAGCCTGTCTGTTCAAGGAAAACAAATGACTATTTGTTGCCAATGATGAAAACAATTCCAGTTTTCAAAAGGAATTTAGGATTTTGGAAAACTTGTATCATCAGGAGTTTGCTTCTCAATATTTAAAGACTTTGTGATGGGATCAATGGTGATATTCATAAATGTGAATTTTGGATATTGGATAATGTATCAACATTTGGAAGACCTGAATCTGTGTTTTCCAAACGGCTAATACATGATGTTACAAAAATCATTAATTTAAATGCAAGGCAGACAATGGATTTTAATTTAACAATATGGAAAGTTTATAGATAAGGTTTCAGATTCCACAGTGTAACAAACCTTTAAAAAATTACCTCTTGGAAAGTTTTAGTGTAGTATTAAAGAATATACACAATTTTCTTAAAAAGCTATGAAAATACTTTTCCCCTTTCCAATCACATATTGATATGAAATAGATTTTCTTCATGTACTTTAGCCAAGGAATTTGCAACAGGTTGAGTGCAGAAACAGATATGAAAATTCAACTATCTTCTATTAATCCAGTTTTAAAGATAATTGAATTTCAAATTTGGCAAATATCAACAGATAATACTTCCATTAAAAAGATTCTTTGGGATCCTCAGGAATGTTTAGTAGTGTAAAGGGGTCCTGAGACCAGAGTTTGAGACCACCTGGTCTAAGCCACCCAGAGTCATCCCATTCTTGTTGCCACTAGAATTGGTTCACAGGCAGCCATAGGAACCAGATGGATCCAATCAGAGGAAATTTCAGGAAATTTCCTGCATGGTGGGAGAGAGGTGCTTTCATTTCCTGCTAGACAGCCTGGCAAGTAGCCTCAGAAGCTGCGGATAAGGCAGCCATTTTAAACTACAGGAAGCGCCTGTCTTAGTAAGAGAATAATACTGTAGGAAGCAGAGAGAGAAACTATTTCCTTTATGACATTTTTGAGCCATTAGATCAACCTAGCTCTGTAGCCCCCCACATCACTATACATTCCAGTTTCATGAGCCAATGAATTCCACTGAAGGCTAAACTAGTTAACCGCAGGTGTCCCTATTGATGCATTGTGGGCCTGTTTGTACGTACATATTTTCACCTAAACAAGTATGTAACTTCTCAGTTAATATACTTTTAGGGCTTATTCATTTAGCCATTATTATAATACAAGTTAGCTTTTGAAGTAGTGGGGTCAAAAGTGCTAACGACACTTTTGAGAGCAATAAGAAACAGTGGCATGTGATCTTGAATAGCAAGATTACAGCAGATTTTTTTATTTCCTTTGCTTTTATGTATTGCTCCAATTGGACAACATGAGCATGCATTGCTTTTATTTTAAGGAAAAACTAGAACTATATTATTATTTTTTAATAGCCCACTGAATGAGGGCACAGGCTGAGAGAACAGATTGGGATTGGGATATAGCAATGGAACTCTTGGGCTAAAATTGCTAGCAGAAAACAAAAATAAAATAAAATTGTTAGCAGGGAAGAAAGATGATCTGTAAGGAATGCTGACAGGCCCAGAAAACACATTTCTTTTCATTTACTGTTTGCCAAAAGCTAACCTCAAAGATTCAAGTGGGTGAACAAGAATCCCCAATGGTTAAGGAACATTATTTATGCCTCAATCAAATCAGCTGGAATATTTGCAGTTAAAAAAAAGAGAGGAGGGGAGAGGGGTTGCGGGAGAAGGGACAGGGAAACAAATAAATGGTGATGGAAAGAGAACTGACTCTGGGCAATGAATGTATAATGGAATGCATGGAGGATGTACTGTAGAATTGTGCACCTGGAGCCTATGTAACTTTTACTGATCAATGTCACCCTAATAAACTTAACAATAAAAAGTGCAAACAAAAAGAGAGAGAGAGAGACACCAAGGTGAAGATTATGTTAACACTGGAAAAGGCTTAAGTGAAAACAAAAAGAGGACATAGATTATATGCAAGCTTCTATTATGTGGCCAGAAACTGGAAGAGAGCTTGAAAAAGGAAATAGCTGTGGTGTTAGGGTGATGGGACCATGAGGGATCTTTTCTTCCTTTTTAAGAAATATCTTCTCATGTTGTTATAATATTGGTGTTTTGTTTTTTTTTTTTACAATAAATAAGAATGAGAGGAGTCACTGGTTCAAATTACTGAGGTCTTGGAATCTTTTCTAGATGTTTTGTTTTTTTCGCCAGCCAAATGGCTCTCATTTGACACCAAGACAAAACTGTGCCTTCCCCAGGGCCTGGCACTTTCAAAGCTCTTAGGGGTGATGCTGATGTGAGTATTTTGTAGGTTGGCCAGAAGGAAAGAAGGGAAGGAAGTTGTATCAGCCAAGACTGAAGATGTGTGTGAGATGGGGGATCTGGGATCCCTGGCCCTCTACCACCACCTTGTTGTGGGAGTTCTGGCACAGCCATTGTCATTGTTTTTTTCTCCTGGTGAGCTTCACCTTGCGTTCAACTATTATACCATCTTTATCTTCCTGAGCTGTTGTCCCTTTCTCAGTCCCCAGGGGCTGGAGCACAGCTGTAGACACAGAACACAGACTGTCTGCTGCCCTGAAAGGAAGTCAGTCCCTTGAGGTTTTTCTAGCAATGTTTCCTGTGAGCAATCACAGGAGAAACAGGAGTCAACCAAAGAAGGGAAAGAGATATTACAAAAACATCAGGGGAAGGCTGTCTGCTGGCAGAGGGCAGCTCAGATTGAGGAAACAGTTCTACGCAGACTGAGATCTTTTGGAAGCTGTGGGACACGTCTTCACACATGTAGACTCAAGCATGCCTAAAGGCCCTCATTCTGTCCCTCCTTCACTCATACATTAAATTGCAGAAACCTTTGCTGCATGCTTAATATGTGCCAGGTATTATGCTAAATGCTTTACATAATTTAATTCACTTTTACACCCCTTAGAGTCTTATTATCCCCATATCATATCTCAGAAAGATGAGCCTTGGAATAACTTTGGGGAAAATGAAGTAAATTGCTCAAGGTCTCTTGGCTAAGAAGTAGCAAAGCCAGGATTTGAACCTAGTCCATCTGACTCTAGAGCCCACCTAACACATGGTCCTTGCCCTGAAGCACCAAATAGTCTTACTGAAGAGAAAGATACTTTAAAACAAAAGAACAACAAAACCAGTAAAACAATGAGATATAAGAAAAAAAAATTTTTAAGAAGAGCCCTGGGAGCCTCAACCCCTCAACAGCTAGATCTGCCTCAGAGTTCAGGACACCTCTGAGAGGGGTGTGGAAGTAAATCGTGACCAAGCACCACGAGACCAACAAAACCTTGATTTGAGGATCTTTTTGAGGAATTGCAATCCAGGAGGTACAGCTTTGAGTAGGAACCCCAACTTGTGTTCCAAGGGGAAAAGAGAGGACCAGAGTATAAAGACAGAAAAAGGAGTGGGTGCTTTTAAAAGGATTACAAGTTGTTCTGAAAGAGTTGTGATTGGTGCTGCCAAACAGATTTACATTATCCTACACCTGATTCATTGCTTATGTGTATTGCTAGATGAAAATTTTACTTTTTGGGTAGTTCCCTGGCTGGGAATCGAACCCAGGTGAAAATTTTACTTTTTAATAGAGAGTTCAATGATGCAAAACTAGTTCTAGGCACTGTATCAGGATGTAGCCATTTGATTTAGCTCAGTTCAAAAGTCACTTTCACATGGGGAGGATCAGGTAGTTTAGCTTTCCAGCTTTCCTGGCTCCATTTTAGATTGATCTCTTGGCAATACCAACTCCATTTTGCTGATTTTCTCTCACTTGTCCCCCTTTTGATACTTTAGAAAGCAATGATGATCAACCGTTAGGAAATATTGTTGGTCCATCATTAAAGAAGTAACATTGAACTCTCATCACCAGGAAGGCTCATTCCTGGTATGTTGTGTTTGTGTAGGAAGGAAAGCAGGTTGTCAAGGTGACATATATTTGGGTTCCACAGAAGGAGAACTACTGGGTGGATGCCCTCACGTGAGAATGCATAATTAGGCCCTTCAGCCCAGACTCAGAGGGAAGTATTAAGTCCTGTTTCTGAGGCAGGAACTTCATTTCATGTCTTTTATATAGTGGATGGTCCTAAACCTCAGGTGCTCCCTATATAGTATTTAGATCAGGATCAAAAGATTAGCATGGGTTTGATTCTTCCAAGTTTTCCACTGGGATTCCCTAAGAGATTTCATTTATTTTCCATTTAATACTAGATTTTGGTCGAGTTTCCAAGTGGTATTGGGGAGTGGAAGGATATTTGCTTTTCAGCATTCAGTGGCATTATTCCCTGAATTTCCCCACATTACAGGGACATTATAAGAAGTAACAGGGTAGTCACTTAAGGCCATTGAGGTGTGAACGCAGTCATCTGAATCATACAAGAGAGTGTAGTTACATATACTTTCGAAGGGACAAAACCCAAGATTTTGCCTGACCCATTTTTTTTCAAAACATATACACAAGTTATCAGTACAGAATGTGTTTATGGGTATTTCCTTGTGGGATGGGGGAAACTTACAGAAGGATCTAGTTACAGGAACATCATGTGTTTCATCAATATTTTTTGAAGTTTGAGAATAAAGTAGTACTTTAAATCCAGTGTTATACCCAGTTAGATTTTGTAAGCTTTCAAGGCATAAGGGCTAAGCCACTAATTCTGGTTCATCATGACTATGGTAGCTAAGGTATGGTTAGTCAGTTAAATTGGCACTGTTGCATAATCATGGGATAGCCGGAGCAAAAGGGTGTGGAAGGGCAAATAGGGTAGTCATTGCAGTAAGCAGACATAAGAAATTGAGTACATTCATCTTGAAGTTACACTAAAGAGCTAGGAAAAGGAAGAATATTTTCTCAAGAGTTTTGTTTAGGAAAAAAATAGGTTGTGATAGCAATATAATCAGGAAATGAAACAAAAGTGGTCAAACAGAAGAGAGTGCAAGCGTTTCTGGGGAATCGTGTATTGCTAGCCTGGTCTGGGGTCTTGGGAAAGCCATCTACATAATAAGGTGCTACCTGCTTCTATCCTAGAGTGAGAACTCTAGTGGTGGTCTTGAGTTGTTTAGAGATTTTCACCTTAAGACCTGCAATTGGCTGAGATGACCATTCAGGTGGGGGTACCATTTTTAAAGGAACTATGTGAATCTATGTGCCAATTCCTTTAAGTTTAGCAGCACAAGGGTTAGTAAGTAATGCCTGATATGGCCCTTTCATCGGGACTGAGGGGCATCTTTATGGAGATAGTGTGTCCAACAGACATCATCTTAGGGTTGGAGAACATGGTGTTGATCTTTGTCTCCTAGGAGCACAGTACGGAATGATTGCTTCATGAGCTATTAGTCATAAGGGCCCTTATAAATTCTTAGAGTAGATCAAGAAGTCTCCTTTCAACAGTGGAGTTCATATTTCTTGATCTAATCTCATTGATCTGCTGGTAGTAATTTTAAAAGGAGATAGCCTATGTTTGCTGAAGGGAGTAGATTTTAGGTTGAGCAATACGAAAGCAATAGCCTCAGGTCAAGGCAGATCAAAAGACTATAAATTTTGCCAGTTGAGTTTTGATAAAATTGTTAGTCCATTTTACAAGACTGGAGAACTGGGGATGATAAGCACAATGGAAAGATTATAAAATCAGCCAGATTTTGCACACAGATTGTGTAATTTGTCCGTGAAATGAGTTCCTGCATTGCTATGGTGCTCAGAGAGGATTCCTCAGGTGGGGAAGCTCTTCTCTAGGGGTGTTTTACTGACTGCTGAGGCTGTGGTGCTACGGCTTGGGAATGCTTCCACCCACTGAGAAAATAGACAAATCGTCACTAACACAGATTTCTATCCTTGAAAGGGGGACAAGCGAATAAAGTCTATTTGCCAGACCTCAAAGGGTCCTAAAGGCAAGGGAAAATGCCCCATGGAGGTATAAATGGACTTCCAGGTTGTGCTTTGTGTAGGCTTGGCAGTTTTGGTATATCTGGGAAACTGCCTTTGGAGATGGCTTTCAGTAGTATTGTTTCCCCTCTAGAACCATTTGGTCAGTGTTCCAGTGATTTAAGTCATGCACATATTATAATATGTGACGATGTATGCAATCAGGGAGGAAAGGTCAGTCATTTAGACCCAACCATACTTTCTTTTAGGGTAAAATTTAAAGCCTTCTTCTAACCACTACTTTCTATTTTCTCAAACATCTAAACACTGTGCTTCCATAATGTTATATTTTATACTCTCTAATCGCTTCAGCCGGTAGCACAGGTGCTTCCATGAGGGGCAGTTGTTTTAATGCTGCTAACTTAGCAGCAGTGCCAGCTGAACGAATACCCCTACTTTCCTCTGTGTTTGCCATTAAATGTCCAAGGACTTTTATGATTGCTAAAGGTTTAGGTAATTGGATAGACTCTAAGAGTTCTAAAACAGAACTGTTTTTTAATCTTTTGTCTGGAAGGAGTCAAGAATCCTCTTTGTTTCCAGAACATACCAAAATTATGGACAACACCAAAGGCATACCTCATGTGAATATAAAAAAATTTTTTTTAATGTGGGTATTTCCCTGACTGGGAATCGAACCCAGGCCGCAGCGTTGACAGTGCCGAAGCCTTAGCCACACCACCAGGGAACTCCCTAAATGTTAGCCATTTTACAAATTGCAAACTTGAATTAATGCATAGAGCTCTGCTTGTTGAACAAAAGTTGCTTGAGGCATCGGACTAGCCTCAGTGATTTCATTTAGAGAGACAATTGTATAGCCTGCTTGTTAGTAGCTTGTTTCATCTTTTAGGTAAGAACCATCAGTAAACCAAACTAATTCAGCATTTTTAAGAAGTGTTTCCTACAAATCAGTTGAGGAGTTAGCAAGCTGGTCTGTTGATATCAGGCAGTCATGAGAGGTTTTGCTGGAAGGAAGAAAGAGAAGAGTAGCAGGGTTCAGAGTATTACAGAGACCAATAGTTGCATTACATGAACATAATAAAAGAACTTCATAGGAGATTAGTCTGCTGGCAGAGAGTTGCTGAGTTTTATGATTGCTAGAGATTATTAAGTAAGGTGTCCACTGAATGAGACACATAAACAGTAGATGGAGAGCTAATTATTATCTCTTCTACATGTTGTAGTAAATTGGTAGTGATTGTGGTAGCTCTTGTACAGAGAGGAAGACCTTTGACCACCAGATCTAATTGTTGACTACTGTAGTATTCAATGGGCCTGTGTTGGCTTCCATATTGTTGGGTCAAGACACTTAAAGCATTTTCCTCTCTTTCATGAATAAAAAGAAAAAAGGGCAATTGATAAATTAGACTGACCTAAAGGAAGCAGACCATAAGACTGCCTTCTATGTCATGGAAGGCTTTCTGAGATTCCTCTGTCCATGTGAGGGGCTCTGTGTGATTAGCCTTGAGAAGAGAGTATAAAGATTGAGCCATTACAGAAAAACTAGGAATACAATTTCTACACTATCCAACCAAACATAGGAATCCTCTGAGTTGCCTTTGAGTATTGGGGATAGGAAAGTTAAAATACCCTGGATCCTATTGGAATTTAAGAGGAATTATTTATCATTAACTAAATGCCCCAGATATTTAACTTGAGTTTTACAGAACTGAAGTTTCTCTTTAGATACCATATGTCCCTTTTTTGCTAGTTCTCAAAGGAGGTGGAGGCTATATCTTGAAGGGATGCTTCCTCCGAGGGTGAGCAGCGGAGGAGGTCATCCACATCATAAAAAGGTGGACTGATAAGAGAATTCAATATCTACAATATCTGTCTTTAGAATTTGGGAAAAGTGAGTCAGACTTTCAGTGCAGCCTTGAGGCATTACTGACAAAGTATGTTGCTGCCCTTCCCATGTGAACTGGAATAAGAACTGGCTTTCAGTTTCAACAGGGATGCTAAAGAAAGCACTGTGAAGATCTGTAACTGAAAAGAATTTACTTTCTGGTGGTATGGCTGAGAGTAAGGTATGAAGGTTAGGCATGACTGGGTGCTGAGGTATGACTATATTATTTATGGTTCTTAGATCCTGAACAAATCTCTATCCCCTCCCGTAAAGTTTTTCTGTTTTTATTTTTAAACAGGGAGGATAGAAGTATTATGAGAGCTTGTGCAAGGAATGATGAGGCCTTGTTTGAGATATTCCTCAAGGATAGATTTGATTTGTTGAATGGCCTTTGTATTCAAAAGGTATTAATGGATGTTAGGCAGAGGCTTGCTTTGGTCAATTTGAATTTTCATCACTCGTGTGGAATAAATATGACTGATGTTGGTGACATGCTTTGACCAAACATCATTTGGAATGAAATTTAAAAGTGAGTTTGGGTCAGTTAAGGTGACAGAAGAAACTTCGATAGCTTTAATGAGTCCTCTTAAGTGTCATTAGTTAATAGGTCAAGGTTTAAGAATATTTCCCCCTTTCGAGAGAAGAAAATATGGGCTTTGTGGGCTTCGAGAAAGTCTCATCCTAGAAGGTGAATGTGGACATAGGGAAACAAGAGAAATTAGTGAGTTTCTTGAATAGGTCCAAGTTGGAAGGGAACTAGAAGAGATGTGGAGGCAGTCATGGGTTGACTGGAAACTTCTACCACTTGTATGGTTTCAATACACTGAAGAAAAAGAATGGAGAAGCTATGGAGAGGGTTAAGAACTGATAAGGTGGCTCCAGTATCTATTAACACCTTGCTTATCTCATTCCCAATAGTTAGATCAATTTCTCCTAAAGAATTAGTTAGAAGCATGAGCTAAATCCCCTTTTGATCCCCAGAGCAACCCTACTGCTGAGAAAACTTAGGTTGGAATTCTTGAAGAGGATTCATAGACTGTATGGCCTGTTGGTCTTGTAATTGCTTTTGAGCTTTAAAAAAATTTTCCCCAATATCCAATTTTGTTTGTTTGTTCATTTTTTGCAATAATTGAAAACTCCTTTGATTGATAGTTTACCTTGGGGGAATCTTAAAAGGCAGATTTAGACAATTGTTGCAATTGCAGATTAATTACTTGAGTTGCCTGAACTTGGGCATTAAAGCGTGTGTAGCTTTCTTTTTGGTATCTTTTTGGATAGCTCTGGAGAGCTGCTCGGCATAGTTTACTAATTCATGGGTTTGAATAGTGGTCCAATGAAGTTGTAATATTTTTCTTTACCTGTTGTTCAAGTTCATCTTGTAGACCCTCAACAAAAGCTTTGAGGTGTCATCATGTACTTCATCTATGCTCAAATACTATTTTAAAGCTTTAAAAAATCTATCATAAAAATAAAAAACACTTTTATCATGTTTTTAAACACATTTTTGAATTTTATTCTAATCAATAAATCACGGAAAAGCCTCCAGAATCTTTTCTTGAAGCTGTTTAGTCAGCTTTGAGCTTTATTCATGATTTCTTGTCCTTAATGGGAAGTCTCCCATAAGATTTTGCCATCCCACCTTGTTTAGCTATTTTCTGGTATGTTTTCTTCTCCTACAAGCATATGTATAAGCTGATAGAGATCAGAGAGCCCTGGCTCATATGTTTGGATAGTGAACAGAAAGTCTCTTGCAAACTCAGTAGAAAACTCTTTGGGATTAAGGAAATCTTTTAGTAATGGCATGGAGCTCAGCTTTAGTCCATGGGATGTAAGAAATAAGGGGTTTCGTTCTGGGCCACGCCTATCCAATGGTTTAACTTTAAATGGGGTGGTAAGAGCAGGGAAATCTAATGAAGCCTTAGGTTCATCGCTATAAATAGGGAGTTCAGGGAGTGAAGAGTAAAGAATAAAGTACAGGCAGGCAGCAAAAGAGCAGAAGGTACAGATAAGGAGACGTCAGAACTTGTAGAAGTTTTATTGAGTTTAGTAAGCCTCTGAGACAACTCAGAACTTGTTTTGGTCAATTCAGAATTTGTATCTTAGAGAGAAGCAATTTTTGAATCACTTATATGTATAGCAGCCACAAAACGCCAGTTAAAATACGCTTCCTATTCACTTTGCTTAATTTTTAGTCATTTTCCAAGTGATTGCAAAGACACGGTAACTTGGGGATCTCAAAAGAACCTCAAGTTGGCCAGTTTAACTGTAAATCATCCTGGTTAATTATGGTCCAGTGAGATAGAAAGTTGCAGGATGAGGGCCCATAATTTTTGTACACAAAATCCAGCAGGAGTTCTGGGATGTTCAGCAACTATTCTCTTAAAAAGTGAACTTCCCATATTTCAAAAGAGTAATTACTTACAAGGCAGGCAGTTTAAGTCCTGTAGACAAAAGGCTACCAACAGAGGACACCCAAATAGAGTCTGAACCCCAATGAAGGCAGGAAGTTTGAGTACAGAAGGACTTACCACAATGATCTGGGACCACCGGGGAGATGACTCTCGTAGGCACGTTACTCAAATGTGTCTAGGCACCAAAGGAGGAGGCAAGTCACCCTGGATCCCACTCCTCTGACACCATGTAATGGAAATAAGTTTGACCAAGAATTGCAAGACAAACAAAAGCTTTATTTGGGGGTCTTTTTAAGGAATTGCAATCTGAGAGATACAGATTTGGGTAGAAGCCACAACTGTGTACTGAAGGGGGAAGAAAGGGACAGAGTCTATGAAGACAGAAAAAAGAGGGGCTTCCAAAGGGATTACACAAGTTACTTCGAAAGAGCTGTGATTGATGCTGGCTAGTGGGCTTACAGTGTGCTGTATATGTTTAATTGCTTATGTCATTGTTAGGTGAAAATTTTATTTTTTTTAATAGAGATTTCAGTCATGCAGAGCCAGTTCCAAGAACTGTATCAAGGTATAGCCATTTGGTTTAGTTTCACCCAGTTCAAAAGTTCAGTTTCACATGGAGAGGGTGAGTGGGTTCAGCCTCCCAGAGGCCTCCTGGCTCCCTTTGAGAAGCTCTCTTGACAATACCAACTCTATTTTGCTGTTTTTCTTTCACAAGTGAAACTTGAATTTGTCTTTGAAGGATAAGGTAGATACATGGGTAGCTATATTAGTTTAGGATTGTATCAGTTGTTATTTATTTATTTATTTATTTATTTATTTTTAATTGCTGTGTAACATATTACCACAAATGCAGTAGATTGAAACAATACAAATTTATTACCTCACAGTTGAAGTCTGGGTATGGTGTGACTGAATTCCCTGCTCAGGGACTCACACAACTGAAATCAAGGTGTTGGCCAGGAGTGCAATTCTCATGTGGGCTCTGGGTCCTTGCTCAAGTTCACTGGTTGTTGGCAGGATTTATTTCCTTGCAGACACAAGATTGAGGTCTTCTTTTTTTTTTTTTTTTTTTTTTTTTTTTTTTTTTTTTTTTTTTTTTTTTTTTTTTTTTTTTTTTTTTAACTAGCTGTTAACTAAGGACACCCTCAGCTCCTAGGGGTTGATCACAGTCCCTTGCCATGTAGCCTCATAGGAAGTTCACAACATGGGCATTTGTTTTCTTCCAGCCAGAGCACAACTCCATGACTTTCTTTTCTGCTACCAATCAGACAAAACTCTCTGCTTTTGAAAACCATTAAGTCAGGCCCAGCCAGATCATCTGCTAATTTTAAAATCAACTGATTTGGGACATTAATAACATCTTGCAAAGTCTTTTCACAGCAACACCTAGATTAGTGTTTTTGGGAGCCATCTTAGAATTCTGCCTATAGTAGGTAGTAGGATTTAGTAAATGAAGAAGATGAGGAAGATCAACATAGGAAGAGAAAATAGGATGAGCAAAGGACTGGGAGACTGTTGAAATATGAAGATAAGAAATTGAGTGTCATGTTTCCAGCAACATGGCAGACTAGATTCTGGAGAAGTCTGCCAAGTCAAAAATCCCTAAGATGCTGGGGAAACTATTAAAAACATGTTTTTACAGCAAAGCTGAGCTGGTAGGAATGGGAGGAAACCATTCTGAGGCAGAAAAATGAGGAAGTGGGAGTCCAGAGAGGTGAGTGGAATCAGAGTTTGCCTTGGAGCTATCTGTTAATTGTGGCCAAGTTGGAAATAGGAGACAAAATCTAGACTGAAACTGAGTGTGAGGTTAGATTGGAGATCCTTATGCATGCTCATAACCCTCAAAAGGTTTCAGTGGTCATATTCAGATCCTGCTCTCCAAGGGAAATAGTGGGCTACTTGCTAGGATAGATGCTTGTTTTAAGACATCTGATTTTAGTTCAGAGTGGAACCAAAGTAAAAATAATAGTTACCCCTGAAAATTCCCAAACATAGGCTGCACTAGTGCAGGTTTGGGGCTGGAATTCATACTACCTTTGTGACCAACACCTTTTAAAGTTGTCCTAAGCTGATAGTTTTCTTGGGTACCTGTAGGAAGCAAATCACCTCTAGGGACATACTTTTTAGACCCAGGCCTAAGACAATTCCCACAGAGTTCCAAGGAGTTTGACTTTGCAACTTGAACTATCACATTAAACTTAAGGAAACAAGCCACTATACCTAAGAGTCAGCAAAAATAATAAAATGAAGATCCCACAAAACCTATAGAAAATAGAATTAAGAAATTCAAAATCTCAAATAAGTTTGTTCACTATGTTTATAGATATAAAAGAAGGTATAGAAAGCATGACCAAGAAATAAAAGAAACAGGAAACTATCAATAATAATAACTCAGTATACAGGTGAAACAATAGAATAGGTAGGTAAAGATATAATTAGTAAGTTGGAAGATAAATACAAAAAATTACCCAAAGTGCATCATCAAGAGAAAAAAGTTATAGAAAAACAAATGAGATTATGAGACATGAAGAGTAGAATAAGTAAGTCAAAAGTCTAGCACATGCCTTATCAGATTTCCAGAAAGAAAGAAGAGAGAAAATGGTATAGAGGCAATAAATAACTGAAGAAATAATGACTGAAGAAAATTCCAGAATTGATGAAAAACACATTTAGGAATGCTCACATTTAGGAACCCCAACAAATCATAAAGAGGAAAATTAACAGAAATCCTAGCCACATCAGAGGGAAATTGCAGAACACTAAAGACCAAAAGAAAACCTTAAAAGCAGCCAGAGAGAAGACAGATTACTTACAGAGAAATAGCAATTATGCTGAAAGTAGCCAGTAGACAGGGAAATAATATTTGCAAACTTCTGGGAGAAAAATAACGGTCAACCTAGAATTGTATAAATAGGCAAATAATCTTTCAAGATCCAGGGAAAAGTAAAAACATTTTCCTACAACAAAACTCAAATAGCATACTCGAATTAATGGAACTTCTAAGGGATTTACATTAGAGAGAAGGAAAATAACCTTGGAAGGTCTGAGGTGCAAAAAGGAAAGTTATTAATCAAAGGCACAGGTAAAAGAATTGAAGAGTGAAACTTGATTCTGAGAAAACAACCAGCTGAATGCACAAAACCGTGAAAATTATTTGCATACATTTCAATACTGGGAGCAAAACAGCTCTAGGGAAGCTCTAGGTCGGGAAGAGATTTTGAAAGATTTATCCACCTAAGATATTTGGACTTTATTGTTCTGGCAGGATGAAAGAATTGAATTTTGATATTAAAAAGGGGAGAAGATTAGATGCCTGGGATGACCAAGTAGGTAACTTAACTGAGTGAAGCAGGCTCGTTGTGAGGCAATTGGAAATGGGGACAATATGCGAGGACCGTGGCCACTGGAGAGAGCCATCTGAATGAGAGAGTCAGCTCTTGCTAATTGCTGCTGTATGGGAATTGAGCTCCCTGTGTTGCCAGATTTTCAGAGTTCCCTAGAGAGGCTAGAAATCTGTATTTTTAGGTCCATTCTCTCAGGTTTTAAAAGTTAGCAACAAACTCGACTTTTTTAATTGCAGCGCAGATGAGCACTGTATGGGTGAAACAAAACCTCCACATAGAGGGCTGGAAGGTTTGGAACCTCTGGGCTGGTGATCAGGATGATGTAGATATACTAACAGGGTGGAGCGTACAAGATCGCCTCGAGAGGCTGGTCCCAGGTCTCTGCTGCCTCTTCAAAAATTATCTCACCCAGTCAGGTTTGGTGTCATTTCACTCAGGGATGCCCTGTGAAGTCCCTGCAAGCAGAGATCTCATCTTTGCTGAACACTCCACAGGATAGTGCATATCACTCAGCTTTGAGAGGGCAGGACAAATAGCCTGGTGAGAAATTAGCTCTCTTCTTCCCCCTCTCCCAAGTTTCATTCTCGAAAAGTTAGAGGAATTGTTGCCTCCCTCCACCCCCTCATGATGGCTGTACCCTAGAGATTTTGGTTTCTCTTGTCTAAGCTATAGTGGATGGCCTTCTAGACAGGCTCCTTGGCCTATGGTTGGTGCCATGGCTACCTACCATACCTTTGTGTCTGGCTCTGATTATTTGCTGCTCTAGAGTTCACAGAGATGCCCTCAACACACCTAGCTTAGGAACAGTCGTGACCACAGGATTTCCTGCTTCCTGCACAGCTGTGGCATTCAGTGCTCAGCACCTGAGCATTTGTAGACATTCCTATAGAAGCTTCTCCACTTCCCAGGACATTTTACGGAACTGGGCGTAGGTCTAGCCTCTCTAGAAAGCCATCCACTCACACCTAGAGGGTGGACATTTAGATAAGGACTTGAGTTTAGGATTCCAGCCATAAGGTCCCACTTTGTTTTTCCCAGGGCACCTTTTAAAATGATCACTTAGAGTTAAGTCTGTGAAAAGTTAGTGACCTTTGCCCCAACCACTTTGTAAGTAATAGGTAATTGTACCTTGCTTTCTATCTGGTTTATGATCTAGGATGAAGGCCTGCCCTTCCCCGGGCTCAGTGTCCCCCACCTTCTGTCACTCTATTTCCTTTGTGTGGGTGTATTGAATCTTCACCTTTAATCAAAATGACCCTGTGAATTTCACTTCCCCAAAGTGGGAACTCAGATGCTGAGGGACCCACCTGCCCAACCTGTGTGAGTGGCTTGTGACCCTTCATGCAGCATGTTATAGTCTGAATATTCTTAATTCAGTACACCAGGTCTGGCTTCTCAACCTGCAGTATGAACTCCTTGTGTCTGGTTTCTTTCACTCAACATTAGGTTTGTGAGTTTCATCTACATTGTTGTAGGCAGTTTAAATTTGTCAATTTTCATTGCCACATAGTATAGATATATCACAATATTTTTTATCTCCTCGTTGGACATTTGGGTTGTTTCAAGTTGGAGACTATAACAAATAGTGCTGCTGTGAATGTTCTAATGAAACTAATGAAATTAGAATGAATCTAATTTTTGTCATCTTTCATTTAGGATAATACTACTCTTGTCTTTGGGTGGCCTTGTGCTTTTTCTTTTTGAACCTTCAGGAAGAGGATGAACAATTTTATTAGGAGAGTAGTGGAATGAGTAGGAGTCCCGTGGTCACCTCCCCATATCACTCATACATAACATTTGATCTAACACGATCTGAAAGTGCACTGTCCTATTCTTGGCACCCTTCTTGTACAGTAAGTCCTCACTTAGCATCATGGATAGGTTCTCGGAAACCACAACTTTAAGTGAAATGGTGTGGAATGAAACCAGTTTTACTATCGGCCAATTGTTATAAATAAGAATTTTAAGTTCTTATAGTATATTTCTGGTAAAACAAAAGCATCATCAAAATTCTAAATTAAGACTCAAAACTTGTAATATTAAACATTGAAATGAATGTGAGCCATATACACATTTAAAAAAGATTAATAAAAACAAGTAAGATCATCTTTTTCCAATCCACTCATTCTAGTTCAGGGCGGCAGGTCCCCAGCAGCTCAGGGCACAGGGTAGAACCTCCCCCTGGACAGGACGCCCTTCCACGACAGGGCGCACGCACACACCCACACTCACGCAGACTGGGATGACGTGGACACACCAGGTCACCTCCCATGCACATCTTGGGGATGTGGGAGGAAACCGGAGTCCCGGGAGAAGACCCACGCACACAGGGGGAAGACGTGCCAACTCCACGCAGACAGAGGCTCCCACCCAAAATCAATTTTTTTCTTATCAATGTTATAATGAAACAATGTTGCACAAAACAGTTATTTGAGGACCTGCTGTACTCAATTTAGACATTTGGAAACTCAAAGTGAGTCAGAGGTAGAAGAAATCTTAATATATTATCCAGCCCAGAATTTCTCAAACGTCAGTTTTACAAATGCCACCTTGGTGATTTTTGCCATATTCCTGTACCATCCGTACTATTACTTAATATTTTTCTTCCAGTTGTCTAACTTTTAATCATTTAAAGACCTTCATTCGTCTTATCCTAAGCAATAACAGTTGTGAACTCATAGCTTTGATGTGCTAGCTATATTCTTTTTATTGCACATTAACATAAACATGTAACAATTCAAACAAACTTATCAGCCTGCATCTTCCGTGTTCACCACTGACAGTGGGCTCACCCACAGGCAGTCAGCTCCCAGCTCTAAGCACCTCAGGAACCTGGACTGTGAGTTGGGGTGGTTACATGGCACATGGGGTGGGGGACAGAATTCCCCAAGAAGGTCTATGGTGATCTTTCTCTGGTGGGGGAATCTAGAGCTTGTAATGATTGTGGCTCTCTAGGTCAGGCTGCCCCAGAGGAGCAAAGAACTAAGATAAGGGTTGAGTTTTAGGATTGATGAGTGGCCCAGGCTCTACTGCATCCCAATGTTAGGCTGTCGAAAGGGCAGAGACCTGACAAAAAATTCAGCCATGTTTGAAGTCCCCTGTCATGTTCAAGGTGTTTGTTTTCATTTGGATAGGTTGGCAGCTGATTTCTTTCTCTCTTGCTCAATTCTTCCTTCTGCATTCCATCGGAGTTCTTATTTCCCATCCAAAAGACTCAATTCCTTTTGAAGCAATTTCAGTTTTCTAGTCCCCCATTGCCTCCTCATCCTATAAATTTGAGTATGGACACAGGTTCATCTTAGTTCCCTTGGTGTAGCCCCGCATTGTCTTTCTTAGCATCTGGCTCATAAATTAATTCATCCTTCAGTCTAACTCAATTCTATATGTCAGTCTCCTGTTTCCAAGCTCTCACCAGGCTTCTCATTATCTACTGAATTAACTTGCATCTCCTACGCCTGGCTTTAGAGGCCTTCTTCTATCTGGTCCCCAGGGCAGCAGCCAGCACAGATCCAGGGTCAGATGTACTGTTTCCACTGGCTGATGCAGCCTTAGGTCTGGGGCGCATGGCTCCAAAAGGAAAATTTGACCTGGGTATTAGCCCCATTGTACCCACTCACCCTGGTGCCTTCATCAGGCACTTATTAGTCACAAACACCCTTTTCAACCTCATCTCCTGCTCTTATCTCTGCCCTGCTTCCTGGCCCAATGGCCTACTCACTGCCTCTCTTAAAGACCGCACCCTATCTAGTGTCTGCACATTTGTTACATTATTCCTTCTACCCAAAGTTTATTAATTTCCCTCTTAAAGTTCCCCCAAGGCCCTTCTCAGATGGCACTTCCTCATCAGTCACACATACGTAGATGGGGCCTGATCATACTTTAGGGGATCTGCATGGGCTGTTCATCTTTAGGTTTTTCCTCTTGAGCTGCTCAGACTCCCCTGAAAGGAATTTCCAGGTTCCCACCTGAAAGGTGGTCAGGATGCTAGCATGTTCTGGGCCCCACATGGTGAGAAAGGCTGGGCGTCCCCGAGCTGAGAAATCAATGGCATCAGTCCTCGATTTTTCTGTTTTCCATTCTTCAACCTACACCCCACTGTCCCTTGGCCTTCGATACAGAGGCCCATTCTGTCACCCTCTTCGGAGAAAATAAAACTCCAGACTGCTGTTGGGGTGAGAGAGGGGCCGGGAGCCAGAGGAATGGAGAGGAACAGGGCCTCAAAACATCTGCAGAGTATAGTAACAGCAGAAACTCATAGATTGTTTACCAAGTGGAAACATAGCCGACTATATGTATCCAAAGTAATTTACTTATACTAACTTTAGTTACGTGTACAAACATATGTTTACACACCGACTATACTCCCCAGCAGTGCCCCTCCTAGGCTTTTGCATTTAACCACCTGTCACCTGCCCGCTGGGTCCAGAGGTTCCCAGGACTCCTCTTCCCCCTGTTGAGGAGTCTGAGGTGGGAAACATTTGTTTAGTCTTTCTCCAAGTCAGACTTGGGACTGGCTTCAAAAGTCTGCTTAGTCAGTTAGTCCTCAGTTGTTTGCTTTTCTGCTTCCAAAATGTTATTGCTATTTCCGCTTTATAATATTTTTTTCAACAAAACATCACCGTAGTCTGTTAGTGAGCTAACAGATGTCTGTGTGTATGCAGAGAGTTGCCCGTGCACCTGACCTGCCATGGCCACCTCCCCACACCTGCCCACTGCACGAGGCCACACCGTGAGTCAAGGCTAGATTTGAGGATGGGCCTGCGGTGTTCAGTGCATTGACTTCTGCTTGAGTTCAAAGCAGCAAATAAACATTGTCAAAGATGGTTGTGAATGGACGGATGCAGTCACCCTGCATCTCACACGGACAGCCCCGAAATTCAGCAGCCCGGGAAGAGGAGCCAAGGGCTGCGGGCTCTCAGGCCTTATAGACCCGGCCACATTGGCATACCCAAACCACTTCCACTCTCATATGTGACATCGGTTCTGCCATTCAGGAAGCAATGCTGTCCAGCTCCATGTGTGTGTTCTGAGCCCTGCATTTGTGGCTGAGCCAGCCCTGGGCCATCTCCCTTTCTGCACCTGGGTGACAAGGTTTCAGAGTAATCCATTTATATTTATTTCGTGGCTTCTCATGCAGGTCCCTCACTTACCATGGCCTGCCACACTTCAGGGTTCTGAAGACTGGTGAATGCAGAGAGGTTTCATCTCCGACCCCAAAGCTGCCTTCAGCTGGGCAAGGCTGAATTCCATTGAGACCTTGGTTTGTCACCTTGGAAAAGCTGAGGGCCTAAAGCAACCTACCAATAGCCTTTGAGCAAATCAGGAGAAGGCACCTCTTGGATTTTGCATAATAAATACATGCAAAACTCTAATGTCTATATACCTTCCTGGATGTGGTGCCCCATGCAGTGCACCCTGTGGGCAGTTGTACTTGGTGGCCATGGGTCCAAAGCCATAGCAGACCAAGTGTTCTTTTTTGGCCTTTCTTCTGAGTTCACAACAAAATCTCTTTCTTTATCTTTCCATTCTGTTGGTTAGGAGAAGCCCAGCTGAGAAATAATAATAATAGGCAGTGAAAAATAAGGATGAGAGCATTTTATCTAATATACATTTATTATTATTTTTAAAAAAAACTAACATACTTTTTTTAAAGCAGTTGTACGTTTACAGAAAAATTAAGTGGAAAATACAGAGTTCCTTTAGCCATGATCACCCCCACCAAGTTTTCCCTATCATTAACATCCTACATTAATGTGGTACATTAATAACAATTGATGAACCGATATTAATACAATATTATTAATTAAAGTCCATGGTTTACGTTAGGGTTCACTCTTTGTGTTGTACATTCCTTGAGTTTTGACAAATGTATAAGGACATGCATCCCACATTACAGGCCCACATACAATCGTTTCACTGCCCTAAAGGCCCATATGCTCCGATTCTCATCCCTTCCTCCCACTCCTGCGCTGAACCTCTGGCTGTGTTTATTTTTCAATCCTGAACATTTTATTCCCTCCAAACCCTGGTGCTAACAAACCCACCTCAGTGCCCCTCCTCCATGGGAAAGGAAGAAGTGGGAGGGAGTGGATGTGCAGGGAGCTTCCCTCGGAGGCCAGCATTTCTCAGGACTTCATTCTTTTCCTCTGCTCACCCACAAGCCCTCCATAAATCAATAAAAGCCAAGCCTACCACTTTTTCCCCTTTCTCTTTGAGCTGCCTTATGTCAGATCCAGGAAAAGTAAAAGGAAGTTGGCAATCACGAGAGAAAAGCACCCAATGAAGATCCACCCTTTTATTTTGTGGTGATATATTTAAACAAGTTTATAAATACATGCTTTTTTTATCTGAACTTTGGTAGAAAGCGTCCGTTTCATTATACAGTTTGTGTGTTAAAAATAGGGTTTGGGAATAGTGCTCTGCCTTGTGTAATTTTGAAAAAGAATTTCTGGTAACAGTGAAACATGTTCCTTTCAAGAAAACAACTCTGCTTGTCCTTTTGGGGTGTCAGAGAGACAACCACTTGGGTAGGGTGACAATCAAAATTTGTAGAAAATTTTAGGGCATTGGTGTATGTTAGAATGCACTGAGTTATGCTGCAGTAACAATCAACCCTCCAACATCAGTGTCTTCAAATATATTTATTTCTTGGTCACAATCCATGCTCCCTGCATTGGTGGGATAAGGGGTGTGCTTGGTTAAATGCTCCACTGTCGCTATCTTGAAATTCTTAATTTTTCAACAAGGGATTTTGCATTTTTATTTTGCACTGGGCTCTGAAAATTACTGTATGTAGGCCATCCTGGTCCCAGGGGAGGAGCCAGGAAAACCAAATGGTAGAAGGGCACTCCAGGAATAGGGAGCAACAATTGTTTACTGACCAGCACAAGTGTTTCAGTTATTTTAACAATTGGGACAACCACTCATGCATATCAGCTGAATATCAGCCTGGCTTGTGGGTTGACATAATAGTCCCTGAAAAGGCCCATGTTCACTAGAACAGTCACAGAGTAGAAGTGATTCCTTAGCTTGGAAACCAGAATTCAGAGGATAGGCCAGGCACTCCCATCACTCTTTGAGTCTCCCTTTCATGACTAGATTTTGAAGAGGAGAAATAAAAAGACATGACTTTCTGGGTGGTGGGGTTAACTATGGCACCTGCTACATGGCATTTGGATAGGAGCTAAAGGGGATGGGTCTTACATATTCTAATGAGCAAGTCTTCATTTGCAAACAGCAAATGGTTATTCCCTTTTTAAAAAGTCTCTTAGCCCAGAGTTAGTAAATACCCAACATGCATGCTCCCATGCTCCCCTTCTGATCCCCTGCTCTGCCAAGGTTTTCATGGCTAATGAATCATATCACTCCCTCCAGGTGACCCTGGATGTAGCCTCAGAATTCTCCACATAGAACTCTAGGCAGCCACTAAGCTCATGGCAGGTTGGGATCCAAGGAAAATCCTAACCATGACAGCACTAGCCTCTAGTCAGGTCCTACTGAAATGTTTCAGCCTTGTGGCAGCCATACTATGGGATACGGTATAGAACAACTTATTTTGTCTTTGTCCTGGATTTCTGGGATGGAACTTTTAAACTCTTGAATGATAGGAGTGTCTCATTTAGACTGTGCCCCTGGGATCATACCTGAGTTTATGTGTATGAGGTGAGTCTTAGTGGGCCCTAGACAGTTTCAAGATCGGGGCTGGCCATGCCAGAAATACCAACCATGTGATTAGAGAGCTGGGGCTTTTTAAACAATTGTGGTAAAATTGGTATAATTCATGTGCACAGCATTATGATTTGATATTTGTATACACTGTGTAGTCCAGTTACCATCCATCACCATACAGTTGACCTCCTTCACCTACTTCATCATCCCCCCATTCCTTTCCCCTCTAGTAACCACCAATCTGTTCTCTGTATCTACGAGGTTTTTGTTTTGTTTTATTCTGTTTGTTTGTTTTGTGGTTGTTTTTTAGATTCTACATATAAGTGAAATCATGGTATTTGTCTTTCTCCATCTGACTTACTTCACTTAGCATTGTACTAAGTTCCTTGACATCTGTCTCAGTGACATTTATTTGGATCTGACTCCACAGGTAAGGGAAACAAAAGCAAAAATAAATAAATAGGGCTACTAAAAAGCTTCTGCTCAGTGAAGGAAACCATCAACAAAACAAAAAGGCAACCTCCTGAACTGAAGAAGATATTTGTAAATTGTATATTTGATTAGGGATTAATATCCAAAATACATAAAGAACCCCTACAGCTTAACAACAAACGATCTGATTAAAAAATAAGCAAAGGACTTGAATGGACATTTTTCCAAAGAAGATATACAGATGGCCAATGTGAAAAGATGCTCAACATCACTAATTATTAGGGAAATGCAAATCAAAACCACAATGAGATCACCTCACATGTGTTACAATGGCTATTATTAATAAATCAACAAACACTAAGTGTGATGAGAATGTGGAGAAAAGGGAACCCTCGTGCACTGTCGGTGGGAATATAAACTGGTGTAACCACTACGGAAAGCAGTATGAAGGTTCCTCAAAAAATTAAAAATAGAACTATCCTGTTATCTATCTATTTCACTTCTCAGTATCCAAAAGATATGAAAACACTAATTTAAAAAGATATATGCAACCTATGTTCACTGCAAAATTATTTACCATAGCCAAGATAGGGCAACCAGCTAAGTACCCACCGACAGATGAACAAATAAAGAAGATGTGGTGCATATGTGGTACGTGGAATATTACTCAACCTTAAAAAAGAATGGAATCTTATCATCTGCAACAACATGAATGGACCTTGAGGGTATTCAGCTAAGAGCTGGAGCTTTGAGCCAGATGCTATCAATTCCCAAGAGTGGAGGAGCTGAGTTCAATCATGTGGCCAGTAATTCAACTAATTATGCCTACTTAATGAAACCTCTGGACACTGAGACTTGGGCAAACTTCCTGGCAGGCGAATACATCAATGCGCTGGGAGGATGATGTGCCCTGGATTCCACCCAGAGAGGAAACAGACGGTCCAAGTTCAAGACCCTCCCAGACTTCTCTCTGCAGCCCTCTTCATTTGGCAAGTACTGATTTGTATCCTTTATAATAAAACCGAAATTGTAAGTATAACACTTCCTTAGTTCTGTGAGTCATTCTAGTGAATCATCAACCTGAGAAGGTGGTCAGACCCCCAAATTTGTAGCCAGTTGGTAGAAGTGTGGGTAGCCTGGGAATCCATGAACTTGCACCTGACATGTGAAGCATGATGGTCTTGTTGGAGACTGTGCCCTTAACCTGTGGAATCCAGGTCGACAGTATCACAACTGCATTCAGTACTGCAGCTATGAAAGGCAAGCAGGAAGCCACACTTCCCTGAGGTTGCCATTGGTAGCAAGAGTACAGGAAATGAAGAGGTCTCCAAAGGCCAAGTGAACATTTTCAAACCTCATCTGACCTTGCAACCAGGGCATTCTTTCTCCACTGCCAACCTCAGAGGAGCTGGATTTTAGTAATAAAGTATGTGGGTTTTTGCAGGTCTCATAGGTACAAATGAGGTCACAGTCATTTCCTTACTTCTCAAGTTAGTCCCTATATCTGCCCCTGTAAAGTGCCACATGAGAATTTCTGAGAGTTTCCAGGGCTCATGCATGCTCAATAACAAGCATAGTTAGCTCTTTCTGAGGTCTGCTGGATGGCACTGTGTTGGATAAATTCTACTTCCCCCTCCAATCCCCTCCCCACCCTCATCTGCCATGCTTGGTGTCCTGCAATGCTCATCTTTTGAAATGCATCATCCAGGCTACTTTGCCCTGGCTTCTGGTCAGGTTTAGCCAAGGAAGAAACTGGAGGGAGGAGAAGCGTGAGGCCAAGGTATTGACCCCTTGTTCTCTCCCCACAGTGAGTTGGCCGATTGCCCTAAGAAAGGCTTCAGCTCCTACTAGGTGGCACATTTTCTAACTACTCCCTTGCTTGTCTCCTCGGGTCTAGGAGAGGTAGAGGCTTGCTGCTGCGGCTAGCCCTGTGATGCTTCACCACCTCTGCAGGTTTCCCTTAACACTGGCCACATCTTTGAAAATGGTCTTTCAAAGGCTTCTCAGATATCCATTTTGAGATGCCATTATTTTTCCTGTTGGGACCCTGACCACGCAGACGCCACTGCTATTTCCACTGGATGCACATCCTCAGACCATCCCACCTGCCTCTGGACATCACCAGTAATTCTGTGACCTATTGAAGCAGAGCTGACATGGCACCAGTGCTGCCCAGTCGCCTATGGCAATGTGGGAGTGAACGTCTCTCCTTGCTTCACTCCACGGTGTTTAGAGGAGTCTCGGAGATGTACTGCTTGTGCTCCAATGTCTTCTAGAATTTTGAGTGAAATAGCTTCTTTTGTTTTACTTGAATGAGGAGGCGTCAGGGGAGTGGGAGGCACTGAGCCAGAAGGAGCCAAGAAGCAGTGCTCTCACCAGGAGGGCCCTGCACTGGGCCCAGGGGCTGGATCTGGGAGCTGGCTCTGCCACTAAAAGCCTGTGTGACCTTGGACGAGTCACTCTCATTTTTAGGCCTCAGCTTCCTCACCTGCATCACAAGGATTGGACTCAGTGATTTTCGAACAGCTCTGGGCCCTCAGCCTCACTATGGCCAGAACAGCTCCCACTTGATTTATTTTTAGAATGTGGGCTTTTGTAAAGATTTCCTTTAAAGCATGGGTTCCACTGCTTTCAAAAGACTTGAAAACAACTGGACTAGATGATTCTACAGTCCTTCTAGCCTCAGTATTTTTGAGCATAAAATCAGCCTTGTCTTCCTTACCATTGTGCCAGGGAGGGTCTGGTTCCAAGGATTAATGGAGAAGCGATGTTTAAAGGCCCCTCTCCTCAAGGCCGTCTGCCATGGCAAATCTGTCATAACCTGGGGACTGGTTGCGCTCCCTCCCCACCCATCCTCAGCACCTTCTCACTTATTTCTTGTTTACTTCTGCTTGTACTCCTCAGCAAGGATAAGAAAAAGAAATTAAATTAGTTGCATAAAATGCAGACCAGCCCAGCAAACAAAAATGTGGGAAAGATGTCAGCTTTAACAAACTGAACTTGGGAGCTAAATAAAAGTTTGGCCCACAACAGTGGAAGGGGGCAGGCCCTCAGCGGCTCATCCCAGACATTTGGTGTTGGAGAGAATTACAGAGCAGTGACTAATAGTTTGGGCTCCGGGTTAGAAAGACATGGCTCAAATCCCAGCACCACCATTTACTAACTGGATGATCTTCACCAAGTTACTTAACCATACTGAACCTTTTCTCATAATCTGTAAAATTAGAGTAGTAATAATAATAATATCTACTTTATAGAATTGTCATGAGGATTACATGTAAGAATTCTTACATGTAATAATGCATGTAAGAATGTTTAGCACAGTGCCTGGTACATAAAAAGTACCCAATAAATCAGCTATTTATGGTGGTTGTCATTAGAATGATTCCCCTGGGTTCTAGAAAACTCAAAGAGATCAGAGCTCAATTGAGCACTCAACTGAGAAGCCCACCGAAGTGTCTTTCTCTCCCCTCCCTTCCTATTTCATGGCTTCTTTTAAGATAGCTTATCATTTGTCAGGACTGAGAGATGCTACCCAACACTTAGCACGATGCCAGGAATATTACAGATAACTCAATATATGATGGTAGAATAAACGAATGATCTTACTCAATGCTCCCAGCAACCCTGAGAACTTATGTCATTGTCTTGAGTATAGTAGGCATATTTTTGTCATAATTGTGCAGCATCGGAGGCTGCATCCTGATTGTGGGGAACCTACCCTTGCGTGAGGATCTAACTGGCCACTGAGAAGGAGACAAGCTTCCCTTGACCTCTGGCAGATGAACAAGACATATGAACTGAGTACAGCCCAGCAGATCCTCACCTGAGACTTTTCAATCCAGACTGAACAATGTAATTGGAATTCCTTCTGGTGGGGCTGATGACTAAGCATTGGACATTCAGCATCTTGTGGCATTGGTGGCTCTGGGGCCAACAGTGACCACAGTGCTGGCAGAGGGCCCAATGTCCAGCCACCTATAATCCATTTTCAAAGGGGAAAAGGTATTGCAAATGACTTTATATGAGGTTATTTGCAAGAGAGTTTCCTCATCTTGCCAGGCTGTGTGGCTTTTCCAACTTTCCCTTTCCTTCTGTAGTTCGTGAGTTTCCTTGATACTCTGTCACCTTTAAACTCTTCCAGGGCATTCATTTCTCAGAGTGCTTGCCTTCTATCTCCTCAGCTGATATTTAGGCAGCTCTTGTTGCCTCTAAGAAGATGAGGCCACACCTGTCCTGCATTTCTTCCCCATGCTCCTTCTGCCCATTTGATGCCCAAGCTCTGCCAATGCAAAGCTCCTGGAGTGTTCTCCCCAGGGAAATGAAAGCCCTAGAGTGAGTCTTGCTGTCACACACACATGTGCTGGGGTGGAAGGCTGAGTCATAAATCTTGCCTAAGGGAAAGAGGCTCTTGGGCAAGCTGACAAAGGTTGGCATTCATTTATTTCTTTTTCATTCCCTTCTTGAGCTCTTCCTCTGCTCAGGCCTGTGGTAGACCTCATGGGGTGTTCTGAGGAGCAAGCACATGTAGAAAATAAGGAAAAGGATGTAGGACTTTGAATTAGGGGTCCTGGGGTGGAACCCTGGCTTGGTCACTCATTAGCTGTGAGAACTTGGGTGGGTTACCTAACCTCTCTGAGCTTTAGTTTTCTTATCTGTGAAATGAGTTCTGGAATGCTCATAATCTATGGATTGTTGGCGAGTTTAAGTAAGAACACATTCAAGGATTCATCAGAATCACTGGTTCATAGGAGACCTCCCATAAGTGTGTGCTGGTGTTCATTGAAAGTCTCTCAGGTTATTGAGCCCCAAAGGAAGGTGCCTCACACCTCCAGCCATCCAGAGGGGAGAGGGGCATTTGAGAATTGGGGTACCTGGCAACACAACTAGTGAGTGACTAAGCCAGGTTTCCAGCCCAGGTCCCCTGATTCAAAGTCCTACATTCTTTTCCTTATTTTCTACTTGCAATTGTGTTATATGTTAGTGTCTATCAGTCAAATGTCTTTTTATATTTCTTGGAAAGAATGCTTGTAAAATAGAGTGGTCAGGGGCCCTGAACAACCAGGGTAGTTGACCAGAGGGAAGAAGTTTCCGGAAGAGAAGGTGCTAAAAAGAAGAATTGCAAACAAGCTGCACCTATAGCTCAGTGCTGTCTAAATAGTCCCAAGTCCAGTTTCCCTGGGGCCCGATGGGGGTGTGGCCAACACACTAGAGGGTGGGGCCGGGGAGCAGCATGGGTCCTGGTGTCGGGACCTCTGAGTTCCAGTCTTGTCTCTGAAATTTAGGAGGTAAAAGAACGGGGAGGGTCACTGAAGCTCTCTGAGACTTAGTTGCTTGTATTGTGACTTAGGGGAAATGCAGTACGTGCCTCACAATGGTGTCAACAATAAATAGGCCATTGGTTTTTTAAAAATAGTTGATTGAAATGTGATTCACATACCATAAAATTCACCCTTTTCAAGTGTCGCTTTCATTGCTTTTAGTATAGTCACAAAGTTGTGCAACCATCACCACTATCTTGTATTAAAACATTCCTATCGCCCCCCAAAAACCTGTACCCGTGATCAGTCACGCCCTATTGCCCCTTCCAAGAGATTTATTTTAAACTGTTCAGGGCTTTATCTTCCAATTAGCACCAAACAATTGATTAGTCATAATAGTTCATCACTGCGGCACAATAGTCTGCTTCTAAGTAATATCACAACTCTTTATCAGGTTTAATAAAAGGTGGCTTGAGAACTGTGTCAGGAGCAAGCTCAGCAGCGGAATTTTAAAGATGAAAAGGCTTAAAGAACATAATTTATTTCTCTCTTATAAAATAGCTCAGGTAGCTCTAGGTAGCTCACTGCTCCATCTTCCCTAGGATATGGCTTTCTTCCTCAGGATCCAAAATGTCAGCCAGAGCTCCAGCCATCATATCCTTGCTCCAGAAAGCAAGATGCAGGAAGGGATGAACATTGCATGCCACAGGCCTTTACAGAAGGGTCTCAGAAGCTGTCACACAGCACTTCTTTTAATATCTCATTGACCAGAACTCAGTTATATGGCCACACCTAGCTATAGGGAAGGCTGAGGGATTTATCCTTATTCCAAATAGCCAGTTAAAAAAATTGGTTTTCTATTGTTATGAAAGAGGGGAGAACAGTATTAGTGTCAGTAATCAAATGCTTCAACAATTCTGCATAATTGTTAAGCCACACCAAAAGTCATTGACATAGACATTGAACATTTCTTTTTCTTGCTCTCAGGTCTGCAGATGGGTTGGGAAGGCTCTGCTTGAGGCCCCAAGTCTGCTGAGCTAGGATGACAGCTTCAAATGGGCTCAAGTCTACCTGGCTCCATATTTCCCTTGAACCAGCCAGCCCTACTAGGACATGTTCTTTTCATGGCACCTTACAGGAGCATGGGAAGTTGAGCACATTATGCCTCTTGTGGCCTCTTAAGTCACTCCTGCCCCCATTCCATTGACCAAAGCAAATCACATGGCCCCTCCAGCATCGGTGTTAGGAGGTGTACTCCACTCGTGCTGATGGGGAACCCTGCAACATCATGTGGCAAAGGACGTGAGTACAAAATTATAATACAGAAAGGGTCTGAAGCATGGTGAGCAATGATTCATCCTGTAGCAGAAAACAATCCACAATGCCAGGAAATGCAGTTATCAGAGGTTTTGGTCCCCTAAGATCTCCGGGGGCCTCTGATGCTGCTGTTCTTAAAATTGCAGCCTTCTGCTCTAGCTTCCCACTTGTTGGCCCCACTTGCCACGTGGGGGACTATGCCAGTAGAGTCGCTCACATAAGCTTTCCAAGCCATGATGCCTAGTTTCTCACCAGCTACACTGCAACCATTTCCTGTGATGCCTTGCCAAGAGAAACAGGGCTTCCAAGGGGTTCAGGACTCCTCCATGTGGGACCAGCTGTGGTCAGACCCCTTTGCTCCAGTTCCCAGGGGTCCAACCAGGATCAGATCCCTTTGTCCTGTTCAATCTCCCAAACTCAAACGCTTTCTCGTGCAGTTTTCTTGTACCACGTGCTTGCTGATGCATCTGGCCGAGAGTGAAGACCCTCACATCACAGACAAGCCTGTTTGTCTTTCCTGGAGTGGGATGGAATTTACAGCACTGAAAAGTGAGAACTCAGATTAGCTTTTCTAAGGGTGACCTTACCGTAGTTTACATTCTCAATAAATTATCCTGCTAAATTGTAATTGGTTGAGCTTAAGGCAAAATTCCTAAGGGTTTTGTCAACACTTAGCATAAATAACCTCCAGTGTATTTAGGTATTGCCACTCTGCTTAGTTCATTTCCATTAGTAATATGAATAAAGCATTTTCTTGCGTACAGCTGAAAGTTAGCACCAATTATGAAACCTCCTCAGGAACTGGTTAATTCAGGAGCTATTGAAAAACAGCTTGTTTCCATAAGAGCTGTCACCTCTCTGTTACCACCCTTTCTCTGTGGAGATTGTTTTGGTGTGGTCTTTACAAGCTGATTTCTAAACATCCTTTCAAAAAGCCTACATAAAGAAAACAAACCACAAGTTTGTTTGTTTGTTTAAATAAAGTTAAACATACACTTACAACCCAGGAATTCCACACCTAAGTATTTTAATCCTGGACAAATGAAACTTCTATCCATTCCACACAAAGTCTTGCACATAAATGTTCATAGCAGCTTTACTCTTAATAGCCCCAAACTGCAAAAGCCCAAATGTCCATCCACAGATGAATGGATAAACAAATTGTGGAATATACATACAATGGAAAACTCTTGTGCAGTAAAAAGGAAGGGATTGCCAATACATGTGACAACACAGATGAATCTCACAGATACAACCCTGAGTGAAAGAAACCAGACACAGAAGACTATATACTATTTGATTCCATTTGTGTGACACTGTCTTAGCCAGTTCTGGCTGCTTAACAGGATACCATGGACTGGGTGGCTTATAAACAACAGGGATTTATTTCTGAATGCTGGAAGTCCAAGATCAAGGTGCAGGCAGATTTGGTGTCTGGTGAGGGCCCTCTTCCTGGCACAGATGGCCGTCTTCTCACCGTGTCCTCAAATAGCAGTACCTTTCTGGTATCCCTTTTATAAGGGCACTAATTTCATTCATGACAGCTCCACCTTCGTGACTTAAAACAACTCCCAAAGGTTCCACCTCCTAATACTATCACATTGAGGGTTAACCTTTCAACATATTGTTGGGGAGGATGAGAGAGTCCCTCCACTCCATACTTCTTTAGTTCTTCTGGCTGGACTATTCGTAGTTACAAAATTATAATCCTGACACAAGGCTAGATTAACAGGAGAAAAAAAACCCTAGTTTAATGTGTGTGCACAGGAGAATCACAATATGATGCTCAGATCATAAAATGAAATTCAAAAGAGTGATTGAACTAGGCCATTTTTTTATACTTTTTACACAAAGAAACAATATATCTGTGAGAAATTGACAGGACAAAGAAAGTTAGTGCTCATTCGAAAGGAATCTAAGAAGGTTTGGGTATTCATTAATGAGGAACTAAACAAAGTTTGCACTTGGATAGTAAATTAGTAAAGGCATTACAAGGTGTGTTTATACACGCTTTTTTGACTCTGGATTTTGTATTTCTTATTATAAGGTTGTCTCTCAGTCCTTCAGGAGTGAGGAGGGTACCCATCTTAGAGATTTATTTCCTGCTTATAGGGGAACAGAAGAGAGTCAGAGAGCTCTTCCTGCTCTTGCTGCTTTGGGTGATTTTAATTAGAAATAATTAATATGTCATGATGGAATATTTTGGGGGCAGCCTGCCCTAGGCACCAACAATATGAATTTTAGAGAGATACAAACAATCAGTCTATAACAGATACTCCTGAAAAGTCAAAACCAATCTATGGTGATGGAAGTCAGAACAGTGGGAATTGATTGCTAAAGGGAGAGAAGAAACTTTCTAAGTGATGGAAATGTTTTATGTCTTAATTGGGATGGTGGTTATCATATGTATATATTTGTCAAATCATCAAACTCTATAGGTTAGATCTGAGCATTTCACTGTATATAAATTATACCTCAATGAAAAGTGTTTGTTTGTTTTTTTTTAAAAAATCAGGCTATTTTCTCAAATGTCCTAAGGGTAAACTTAGAATGTCTGTGTCCTGAATGCTAATGGAGACATTCATGCCCTTCAAGCTGGAGAGGTGGTTTGTAATATGTAATCAGCAGCCATGGCAACATTTTCGTTTTGTGTCATCCATCATTTATGAAAAGCTTTTCCAAAAAGGTGTATGAGGCTTATCCATTAGGTCCTTAAAATAATTTTGCAATTGTATCTCAGGTTCTGCTCAAATGTCATTAGGGGTGGCTTTTATGTCAAGGTTCCATGATATTCCCTTGCTGAAGCAGGGCTTGTCCAAGCCCTCAGAACTTGGGTCTGAAGAGACTGATTATATTGGTCAGAAAGAGCACTTCTCTAGTCCCAGGCAAAACATGAGATTCTGAAGGCACCAGGGTTGGAGGAGACCATAAATCCTGTTTGCAGAAGTAGTAGAAAGAGCTCTGACTTGGGGCCAAGAAAGTTGAAGTGAGACTTTGCCCTTCTAATAACCTGCACTGACCAATAAGGCTACCTGGGGTCTTGCACTCAACCAGAGGGAAACTGTGCCGTGACCTTGGGCAAAGCACTTGTTGCCTCTCCTCCAATCTATCCAGGGCCTTGGGACTCCTAGAATAGGACATTCATTATCACACTTCCTTGACCAAAATCCTTTATAATCTCCATGCTGCTGGCCCTGCCAGGAAGGGCAAAAATCTTCCTTGTGCTGAAGGCCTTCCTTTGTTTAATGTGGCCTGGGAATGACCTGGGCCATGAGTCCCACCCCCTCCCCCAACATGCTCAGTTGGACAAGCTCTTTTGACGCAGAGCTTGTACTGAACAAACAAACAAAACCCCACAGGAAAAAAAATATAGTGTGTAAGGTGCAAAAAAAGCTGGAGAGCCCCTCCTCCCCTTTTCGTCAGATTTTCTTTGGAATGTGTTTTCCTTCTGATTCTGAAGAGATATCCTTCCTAATCATGGAGGTCGTCACTGGGTGCTGTCATTTGCTGGGTGATCAGTCAGTCTGCTCACTTGGTCCATGGGATGATCGTGTACAATGCACTCCGAGGGCATGGCTAAGGGTCCCCTCCATTCTTTTCTCTTCCGGTCACCATCTTCTCAGTCTTATCATGAATGTTTGCCTCAGCACCTTCATAACACACACACACACACACACACACACACACACACAACCACACCTACACATCACATGCATGGCACAGCACAGAGACACACACCACACACACATACAAGGTCAGACAATTAATTTCGTGAACTTACCCTAGAAAAAGTGCTACATACTTCAATGCTGAATACCACTACGGTCACCTTTGAAGTACTCCCCTTGGGAAGCTATGCACCGATGCCAGCACCTAGTCCACCCTTCAAAGCAATTTTGGAACTCTTTCTCTGGAATGGTCATCAGAGCTGTCATCGTACCCAAAATCTGATAAGTTCACAAACTTGCCACCGTGCAAGGTTATGACACCTTACTGAGTTGTTTGTACAGTGCTGCCAATGTAAGTGCACGGTGGCAAGTTTGCAAACTTAATTGTCAGATTTTGGAGATGATGACAGCTCCGATGGCCATTCTAGAAAATGAGTTCCAAAATTGCTTTGAAGCATGGACTAGACACTGGCATTGGTGCATAGCTTCCCAAGGGGAGTACTTTTAAGATGACCTTAGTGATATTCAGCAATGAGGTATGTAGCATTATTTCTAGGATGAGGTCACAAAATTAATTGTCCAACCTCGTGACTACACATCACACACATACAGTGCATATCTAGACACCACACACACACACACACACACACACACACACACACACCCATTGTTCTGGGCAGAAACTGAGTCAGTACCAGTTTATGTCCTTCCACAGCCTCCAGTGCTTATCAAACCCAGGGAAATGACACTGGGAGCTGATTGTCCATCTGCCCATTTTGACCATGAATAATTTGCTGATACCCCCCAATAATGTTATTTTAGGCAAGTAGCAGGCAAGGTGTCTTTCCAATTCAACCCACTCCACTTCTGCATAATCCTTCCAGTGACCATGGTCACTGGTCACTTCAGGGAAGTCACTGGTGGAATAAAAAATGCACACAGTTAAAACACACCAAGATGGCATTATTAGTTGTTAAGGTATCAAAATGCTTCTGTACCAGTTGGCAAACACCTACTGTCCCCCTGCAGCTCTGGCCCCTCTCCTGGGCCTTTCTAGATTCAGTAACTAAAAGGTTAGTGTTTTGCATATCAAGGAAGCCCAGACACTGGTCCCTTGTGATTAGTTGCCTGTCTATGATGCCTGGCTATTTGTAGTTTAGTCATCATTCCTGTCCTCAGGGAATGAGGGAAATATCACTTTACTTGCTTTGAGGTTTTTTATGATTGTCAAAAATATTTTGTCCAAGTATGGATTAAATCCTTCTCCGTGAATGAGGCCATTATTAGAGACTCAGGAGGATATGGCCCAACTGGTGGCAGTGGAATGAGAGTCCCAGCAGGGACCACAAGCAGCCAGACCTTCTCACCAGGTGGGGCAGACATGAGGCTCAGCGAGGACATCCAGTCCAGCAGGCAAACAATGGAACTGGAGGCTAAGACAGCAGCAGCAGGCAGAATCTGTGCCAGCAGTCAGCACCATGGAGATGCAAGGCAGAGCCCCACTGCCAGGCGAGTGCATATCGGGAAGGAATGTGGGAATGCAGTGAGAGGTGTGCATGGTACAAGGTGGAGACAAGGGAGGGTGCATTGACAGTGAGGGAGGCAGTGTGAGCAGTCACTATTAATTCATTCTCCAACAAGTATGTATGGAGCCCCTATGTGCCAGACACTATACTAAGCACTCGGGATACAACAATGAGCAAGATTACACCAGGGGTAAAGTACACAGAGCTCATGCTAATAGATTGGTGGACAGATGGCAAAAGGCAATTTCAATATAGTGATGAATCCCACAATGGGGGAAGTGCTATAGGAATGGAGAGTCAGGGGTACTGATTTGGGCTGAGACATCAAGTGATGGTAACTTTTGTCTTTGTAGTTTCTGTATTGTTTGAATCTTCATTATTGTCTATTTTCGTAATCAGAAACTCAATAAAACTAGATTTTTTTCTGTCTTTAAAATTTTTTAATTGAAGTATAATTGACCTATTGCATTATATTAGTTTCATGTGTACAACATAGTGATTCAACATTTGTATATGTACATTGCGAAATCATCACAAGTCATTACCATCTGTGCCCATACAAAGTTATATAATATTATTGACTGTATTCTCCATGCTCTACATTACATCCCCACTTTTTGGTCTTTTTTAAAAGTAAAGTTTTAATTTTAGAATAGTTTTATAGAAACTTGAGAAGATAGTAGAGAGTTCCCACATACCCCTAACCCAGTTTCCCTGTTAACCTAGCTGGAATCTGTCATTTACATGGAGGACCTAAATGGGAACCACACTTGTAGATCAACCCTGCCTTTCTTTGTTTTCTCCAGAGCTACCCGAATCAGTGACTCACAGATTGCAATCCTTGTTGCTCACATAAGTGGTATTTGTTCTTTATTTCAGCCTAAACCTCCTTATTGGCTCTTCTGCATTGGGGATTTCTCTTCTCCCCCATTTATTTAATCACATATTTTTTAACAGTATGGACTCATTGATAATTATTGTATATTTTGGGTTAATAATGCCGTATTACTTTAATTATTTGGTTACTCAAAATAATTTGTTCCAGTTTTGGCCATTGGGAGCTCTTGCAGGTGGCTCCCGAGCCTCTTAGACAAACCCCCATCAATGTGGCTTTGTTTTCTGCCTGTGTGACTTCTTCCCTTCCTTCCTTCCTCCATTTTTTCTCCCTCCTTCCCTTCCTCCCACTCTTCCTTGCCTGCTTTCTTTGACACTTCTTACTTTCTGGCACTACAAGATGCTCCAGGCTGATCTTGGGTATTCCCTGCCCAAGTCCTAAAAGCAATCTCTCCTTCCAGGAGCCCAAGTTCCTTTTTAGTGGAGAATGGTATTAGAAACCAGGATCTATACACTAGGTATGCATGGTACAACTATGGTAAAGCCAGTGAAGTCAAGTCAGCAGCTATGTATGTGGGCAGACAATGAGGCCCAATAGCAGAATGAGGGTCCTTTTTAAGTGGGTGGTCAGGCCTAGGGGCTGTCCCTGGAAGATAGGTCTACATGGCTCAGTGATAGGAGACTTGTGGGACAAAGAGAATTCACCTGGCCCTGCCTTGACTCCATCTCAGGGTTTCTCTTGAGTGCCAGAAGGATGGGGGAAGAGGAAGGGTCCTGTCCTTCCTCTACACTCCAGGGCCACGGCAGAGCACATGGGAGGAGGGCAAGAATGTGTGGTCCTTTCCAGGGCATGGCAGCCCTCAGCTCCTGCCCTGCAGGTAGGATCTTCCTCAGCAACACCTCTGGGGTGATGTCTAGGCCTGTGAATGCTAGTCACTCTCTGGCTGCCAGGCAGCTCTTCAAACCCATCCAGAGTTGGGATAATACTTCCCTAGGAGCCTTTAAAAAGTGAGGCCTTCCAGTACAGAGGCCTGGGAGGCACCTCTCCTCCTCCCAGCATTCCCTGTGGCAGGGATGTGGCATGTGACCAGGCTGTTCCCACACATGTGCATCAGGGCCAGTTGAGGAACTTGTTTCCCAGGTGGGGCAGAGGAAGGTACAAGCTGAGGCTGCTGAGCCCTGGCCTACTGCTCAAAGGTCTAGACTAAAGACCCAGTGGTAGCTGCACTCAGGAAGATATGCTGATACTAAACGGGACATGATTATACTTTTAAAGCATTATTGCTAGCTAATTTGAAATTAAAACTTAACTAGCCATCTTGTATTTGATCTGACAGTCTTATCCAGGAAAACCTGTCTGAGGACTGTCTCAAGCCAGAGTAAGGTCAGTGTGGATTTGTGCTGACCAGAGTGTCCTTTCCTAATTCACTTATCATGTCCTTTCTTGTCTAGATATTTTGCCTGAAACCTTGACAATGTACAACACAAACTTCTCCAGCTGATAAAATACAATCAGAAGTGCTAGTATTTGACTTGCCCCAAGGAGGATTAGGAACCTTGACTGTTATTTACCCTCAGTTCCAAGCACAGCACCGGGGGTTCACTGTCAGGGTAATGTCCAAAGGCAATGTCAAAAGAGCTGAAGCATGCACTCCAAGGGGTTGGAAAAGACAAAGGAGGCACTTGAAGCAAGGATCAGGAGTTCATCTACTGAGCTGACCAGAATGACAGAACCAGGAGAGATGAGAAAATAACAAATTGTAATGGAATAATGAAGAAGTGTGAGTGAATTTGGCTGACGTGGGCCAACCCTCAGCTAGATTTGAACATTTTCTACTGTATGTGTTAGCAAGTGTAAGTATCCCCTCTCCTAATGCCATATAAATGACATAATTGAGACAGCTAATAATTTTTCCTGATAAATTGTGACTTTCTGAAATGAAAACAAGACATTAGAGCAGACATAGCAAATATGGCTAGTTGATAACTATACTCTTTCCTGTTGGATTTGGATGCTGCCTCAGAATCATTCTCAGCACTTTACACTGTCCTTACTAATACAAATAAAACCTTTATTCCATTTTGGTTTTATAGCTACTGTACCATCTTTGTCCACTGCCCTGATCCCAGGACAATACTGTGGCACTTCTCAAGTCAAATGGCCCTATATTTGTTTCTTTCTAACTAGTCAAGTGGGTTTGATGTTGCTGAGCAAGTTTTCTAGTCATTATTCAATTCTCCCTTCCCTGAAAGGGAGGCCCTGAGGGAATACATCTCAGGCCAAGACAGGTAGAGTCAGTAATGGAGGCCAGGGGAATGATCCTAGGAGTGTTTCTCACCTGCAGCCTGAGTCACAATGCTGGAAGGTGAGAGTCAGGTGTTTGTGTTTGCATCCTTAGTTTTTTCAAAAGCCAGAGGAAAAATTATTCTGGTCATATCAATCACACTGCCCTATGTTGATCTGACTAAAATCCAACCTTGAAATAGTGCAAGTTTTTATGTTTAGAAACTCAATCTAAATTGTATCTGCTTGAAATTTCATAATTTATTTGAAAATTGCAGTGTACCTATCATTTGCTCTGAAATCTTTATGTCAACCTTTGATCCAAAACACTAAAGTTCTGGAAATATGATGAAGCAAATGTTACTGGCTTCATTTACACATTGAACACTGTGCCTGAAGCAGAAAAGATGTTCAGTAGATGGTAGCAATGTTCATATTCTTTCATTAATTTTTTTTACAAATAAACATTTAAAAATTTTATATCTAAGCCAAAATGAGTTAGAAGAAATAGTTAGCAGCCACACCTGTACTTGACACTCCTGTAGGAAGATTTTAAAAAGACATTACAGTAGACTCTCAGTTAACCCATGGGGATTGGTAGATGCTGGATAAATGTAGTTTCTGGTTGCTTGAGAGTTACTATAAAAATAGGTCTAACTAATACTATACCATATCATAAACTCTGTATTGCCTTGATATTAATATAGAAATACAGTCATTAAATTAAGACAAATACAAACTTAACTTAATGTAACACAGTTTTATTATAAAAACAGCTTTGTGAATGCAGTGTGCAATTTTAATTAAATGACTCTCAATAAACTTTTCAACTTAATGAACTTCACTACCATAATTCTTTTAACTTCATATAACCTAGAAAGAATACACACACACACTTCAAACTGTTATAGTAGGGGTAGAGAGTTTACTGGGTAGACACTGCATGAGGATCACCAGGATCTGATGATGTAGCTGGGACAGGATCAGGAGAAGTGGATGTGGATGGTTTTGGATCTAAATCAGTATATGATGCTATCCTGGCAAACTTGTGTGCAGCTTTCTTGAAAAATGAAGGAATACAGCTTGCTTTGAGGCCCTATGCCTCTCATGCCAAGTCAGGTTTTGCATGACGTGCAGCTGCATAACATGCTGAGAAGTGAAGTGTTGCTGTTCTGCAAAAGCTATTACAGTTTCACATGCTACAGTAGTTCTCTGCCAGGATACTTTTTCATCTATTTTTTTGCCAGTTGCTTTAGAGTGTCAGTTGCTTGAGTTCCAGTTAATGGAGAGTCCACTGTATAATTATTGTCCAGGGTTTCTCAGTCTTGACACTATTGACATTTGGGGCCAGATAATCATTGTTGTGTTTAGGTGTTCTGGGCATTGTAGGATGGTTGGCAACATCTCTGGCCTTCACCCACTACATGCCTGTAGCACCCCCTTCTCAACTGTGACATCCAAAAATGTCTTCAGATATTACCAAATATCCCATGGAGGGAAGGAAGGTACAAAATTGCTCCCAGTTGAGAGCAACTGATCACTGTCAAATCCTCTGATGAACTGTGAAAGCAGGGAGCAAATTCTGTGGTCAACCACAGCTGTCTTATAAAGAAGTATAATAAATTTGTCATGTGCTAGGCCTTTTGGCCTAGCTCTGGTCACCTGATATGTTGAGACATGCTCAGGTTAGCTTGGAGTTGAATTTGTCAGAGAGCAGCCATCAAGAAGTGATTATTCCCAGCAGAGATGCCAGAGAAACCCTGCCAATGTAGAGTACTTAGAAATGCTGAATACAATATTTTTAAAAACATCTTTTAAAATGTAGAGTTAAAGTAGAGGGAAAGCAAGGAAAATCTCCAGAGGCTCAAGATGAGAAAACCCAAACCCAGAAGTAAGCAAATGATGAAGTCTGAACTCACCCTAAATCTATCTGCCAATCCCCAGGGGCCTACAGCTGGGTTTTGATAGGTCTCATATACTAGGAACAAGAGACAAACTCTGAGACCTACATAGGATGGAGGTAGAATTAGAGACTCCTTCATCAACCCAGTACTTCTGAAAAGTAACCAGAAAAAGAAAAGTCAACCCAAAGTTCTGTTTAGGCCTTGGCTCTGAGTGGAATGGAAAAAAAGATCTCCTCTAGTAAATCCTAATCATCACCCTACTCACACTTGTTTTAAGAGCTGGAATTCACACTCCTTACATAACTACAAACTCAGAGCTAAAAATTTAGTGTGAAAGAGTACCAGGGTGGTAGTACCTTCAGGCACCTAGCAGGAGAAATGCAAATTCTCCTGAGAAGTATACATCCTAAACACACATCTAAAAACATCCCAACAGATAAAACATTGAGAAATATGAGATGACAATACAAAAACCATAAAATATTTAAGGAAAAAAATCCACCATGAGTTAGTCAGCAGGAACAACAAACTGTAGATTCAGACCTCCAAAGATAATAGATATGCAATGGTTGGACACATAATAGAAAATAAGTATATTTAAAGAAGTAAAAGGGAGACTAGAAAAAGTGACAGAGAAGAAAGACTATCAACATTGACCAAACAGAAAGAGAGAAATAAAAATTTTATTATTTGTAGATGTTATATTTATGTATATAGAAAATCCAAAAGAAACTTCAAACTATTAAAATTACATAAATTTAGTAAGTATGATACATACAAAGGTAATATACCCAAATTAATTGTACCCAGTATATCCAAACTAATCTTGGAAAAAAACAAAGTTTGAGAACTCATATTTTCTAATTTCAAAACTTACTACAAAGCTACAGTAATCAAGGCATAGATCCAGCAAATAGAATCAATAGTCCAGAAATAAACTCTCATGTTTAGAGTCAATTGATTTTTAACTAGCAGTTCAATAGAGGAAAGAATAATCTTTTCAGCAAATGGTTGTGTTGGGATAACCAGATATCCACATATGAAAGAATCAAGATGAACCCCTATCTCATAACACACACAAAAAAGTAACTCAAATGAACCAAAGATCTAAATATCAGAGCTAACACTGTAAAGCTCTTAGAAGAAATCATAGGTGCAAATCTTCATGACCTTGGATTAGGTGTGGCATGAAAAACACAAGTGACTAAAGAAAAAAATAGACAAATTAGACTTCATCAAAATTTAAAACTTTTGTGTCTAAAAGGACATGATCAAGAAAGTGAAAAGAGAGTGACAAAATAAGAGAAAATTTTTACAAATAATATGTTTGGTGACGAACTTGATCTAGAATACACGAAGAACTTTTACAATTTATTTAACATGACAAATAACTCAATTTTTCAATGGGCAAAGAATCTAAATAGACATCTCTCCAAAGAAGATATACAAATGACTAATACGCACATGAAAAGGCACTCCACATTATTAGTCATCAGGGAAATGCAAATCAACACATAGGAGGTCTGTCCGGAAAAAATTGGGTGACATTGATATAACGTTGGCAGTCAAGGAGCCGGTACTGGACTGCGCATGCACGCACAATGACGACTTCACTGTAGTAGTGGGGGGCGCTAGACGCTGTTGAGTACAAATGTGTCCTGGGGAGCCGTTATATTTGAAATGACTGAGCAAGTACAGGATCGCATCTGCATCAGATTGTGTGTTAAGCTTGAACATTCCTCCGCGGAAATTATTCGGATGATCTATAAGGCTTTGGGGGTGATGCAATGAGTGACGTGCAAATAAAAGTGTGGCACAAATACTTCAAAGGTGATGGAGAATCTGTTGAAAGTGATCCACCAATTGGAAGACCTGGAGCGAGCGGAACATCTGAAAATGGGCACGTGCATGCAGCTGCCATCGGCAAAGATCGGATCGAAGTGGACTGAGGCGTCACTGTCCCACGTACAATATTTCTTGTAGCTTGTATCTTCTTCAATGTCTCTACTTTTCATATTACATGGCTGGATACTTTCTGGGCAAGCCTTGTATTTGTTTACCTGATTGATGATGAAGGTGACACTTGCAATACATTGGGTAACCAGACGAAAGATCTTCTTTTCTAGGGCAAATGAATTGTCAAAGGGACAAAATAAACCTTGACTCTTACCTCACATTATTCGCAAAATCAATTTCAGGTGGACTGCAGGTCTAAAGGTAAAAGGTTAAAAAATACTTTTAGAATAAAATGGGGTAGGCGAATATTTCTTAATATAACACAAAAATAACTATAAAGGGAAAATGATAAATTGAACCATATTAAGATAAAGAGCTTCTGTTAATCAAAAATGTCATTAAAAGTGTGAAAAGCAAGAATAGGCTGAGGGAAGATAGAGGACTCACATGACAGTCATGGATGCACCATTCAGATTCCCCTTCAAGTAAGTACCCACTGCTGACCTGTGAGGAGTATGGTTCACTCACAACCTCCTGCTTTTAGCTCCTTCAGGTCCACATCAGATTTTGAGCCAAGGTCATACTCTTGTGGTGATCTTTGACCGATGATTGAGAAAGGCACTGATGACTAAGCATGTCCTTTGTGACATGTACCCTACCAATGATAAACAAAGCACTGGTGCAAGGACCTGGCTATTTCCACCCTCAGTGGGACTCCTCTAATGAGCAGCTCTTGCTTTAGAGCTCCCCGTTGGGCTGTCAAAGATGTCAGGTCTGCACTGTTGTCCAGTGGGTCCCCTACCCAACCCTGCTTTCTTCCCTTTTCTTTCATGGGTGTTACTGTGCAATAATCCTTTCACATTTCTAATGCCAACTCAATCTCTGCTTCCCAGAGAACTCAAACCAGTTCAAATTTTATTCCGAATATTTAAACAGAACCACTACTAATCAATGAACAAAATGGCAGAAAACCCAATAAAAAACAGGCAATGTACTCAAACAGGCACTTCGTAAAAGAGAATATCTAAATGGCCAATAAGCAAATGACAATGTTCTTATATTAGTTTCCTGAAATGGCTATAACAAATTCCCACAACCTTGGTCGCTTAAAACCACATAAATTGATTTTCTTACAGTTCTGGAAGTTAGAATTCTGAAATCAAGGTTTTGGCAAGTTCCACCCACTTCTGGAGGCTCTGGGGGAAAATTCATTCCTTGTGTTTTCTGGTTTCCGATGGCTGCTGGCATTCCTGAGCTTGTGGCTACATCATTCCAAGCTCTGCCTCCCTCTTCCCCTTGCTTCTCTTCTTTCTAATCTCCCTCTGCCTTTTTCTTATGAGGACATGTGTTATGGCATTTAAGGCTCACCAAATAATCCAAGATAATCTTCTCATCTCAAAATCCTTGGTTTAATCACATCTGCAAAAACTTTATCATGTAAGGTAATGTTCACAACTTCCAGAAGTTCACAACTAGCAGGCACCATTCGACCCACTGAATCTTGTATTATTGGTCATCAGGGAAACGCAAAAGAAATGCAAGTTAAGATCAAGATATGCTACTACCTCACACCCACCAGAATATGGTGGAAAAGGTAACATCAAGTGTTGGCAAGAATGTAGAGGAGCCAGAACTCTCACACATTGCTCATGTATAAATTGATACAACTATTCTGTACAACTGGTTAGCAATAATAGAACTGAGCATATGCATACACTATGATCCAAATATTCTGGTCCTAAGTATGTAGCAGTTTTAAAACATAGTTGCAAGTTCTTTGACACTCCTTTAGTGGATGTCTATACCTACTGCCTTTGACTCATAGAAGGCTTCTAGTTGTTTTCACCAATAAAGCATGGTGAATATGGAAACATTTTGCTTGCTAGAATACTTGCTCTTAGAACTTCAAGCCTCCAGGTAAGAAGTCTGGCTATAGGAGGCCACTGTACTGTGAGGAAGCCTAAGCAATAGGAAAAAGTTGTGGATAATACTCTGGAGTAGTGTTTCAGCTCACCCCAGTCTTTGGGTTATTTTAGCCCAGAACCAGACAAGTGGGTGAAAAATCTCCACACTACTCCAACCCCTAAGCATTGAACTACCCCCAGCAATCTGAGTTTTCCCAGCTGAGTCCCCAAACAAAGTAGGGCAGAGACAAACCATACCTTCTGTGCCCTATCCAAATTCCTCCCAGAGAATGTGGGAGTATAATAAAATGATTGTTGTTTGATGCCACTTAATTTGGGGGCATCTTGTCATGCACCAATATGTACATGAGACAATATCCATCAGAAATATATACATAAATTCATCAAAAGACAAATACAAGAATATTAATAGTTGCTCTATTGTACTAACCCCAAACAGGTAACTACACCAAAACACCCATCAACAGTGGAATAGATCAATAATTTGTGGTATATTCACACAATGAAATACTATACAACAAGAATAAACAAATTATAGACACACACAACAATATGAGTGATTTCCACAAACATTTAGGCCTTTGAACAACAGAAGCCAGACACAAAAAGAACATACACTTATTATTCCACTTATATAAAGTTTTATAAATAATTTTTACATAATTTAAAAATAAACAAAACAAATCTATGATGTTGGAAGTCAGCATAGTGGTTGCCCTTCAGGGCAGTAGTAACTGGAAGGTTTATGGTATGGATGAAGTTCTGTTTCTTGATCTGGGTGTTTTACTTTGTGAAAATTGATCCAACTATACACTGTGATTAGTACACTTTTGTGTGAATACATTATACTTCAATAAAAAGTTCAAGAAATGAACTTTTGGAAGCAATGAAATAGGGTATTTCAAGAGGAGAAGGATGGGCAGAGCATAGACTGTAACTAAAAGATGATAATCTCAAGATTTAAATGAAACAATCTTGGTTCCAAGTGGAAATCTGGAAGCCTACTAAGTGTTCAAGCAAATTGTACTGCCAAAAAATCCCAAGTCTGGCCTGCCACAACCTGTGACAATTAAACCCCCACAGGACACCTCACGTCCCAGATCTACACCAGCAGATGCAGACTGTGAAGGCAGTGCAGCTCCAAGCAGACCTTCCAGTTCTACTCAAATGTGGCTGTAGAAGACGAGGAACAAGGAAGAATCTCAGAGAAGATAGAGCTGTGACCACAAAGGATACTTAAATAAAGTAGGATGATCTTGTCAGAGGAACTTGGAGCTAACCAGGTAGAAAATTCTACTGCCAGGGCTGGAAGCCTCCACTAGTCCTACTCAACTGTGCTTGGTGATAGCTATGGACCAGTGATTGCTTTATGCTTCCCATTCACCCCTTTTCTGAATGAGAGTTTTGATCATATTAACCTATTTCTCTCAATCATTGTTCATTAGATGGCTTGTCTTTTAATTTAGTCACATCAAAGCCTGATAGGAAGGACTTCATGTCATCAAAAGATACTGGACTTTGAGCTAGATGTAATAGGGTGGGACGTTTGAGGCTTCTCCTTTGGAGGATAAATGTGTTCTATAAGGAAGGGAGTGTTAAATGAATGTTTATTAGCTAAAAGTTAAACTTTGGCAAAAAGGTAAACTAGTGATTGCTAGTTGCATATCCCAACAGCCATTGTCCTCCTTTACTTTATGTCAGAACCACAAATTTATTTGTGTTGGCAATGCAACTTACTAAAGTTGTATAATTCCTAGCTTCATTTGCATCTAGGTGTGGCCATGTACTAAGCTCTGGGCATTGAAGTATAAACAGAAGTTTGTAAGACTTCTGAAAGTATCCTTAGAGAAAAGGGGGCAAGCCCTCTTTCTCTTGCACCATACAACTTATTGGAATGCAAGTGTGAGGACTGAATCTCCAGAAGACAATTTTGACCTTGAGAAAGGAAGTCATGGGCTATAGGGCAGTGGATCTATATATATAAAAGACCCATAATAGTCTAAGATTGCCTAACATCTAACTACTTTTATGTGAGAAATAATCTTCTTTTACAAACCATAATTATTTTGAGTTTTCTGTCATGCGTGTTTATTCAAGTTCTATCTAGTATAGACATAAATTGTCAGGTTAAGGCTGCCCAGCAAATCCCATGCAATAAAAATAAAAGGAAATTTATATCTAGGTAGTTTTGTCATAAAATTGCAGAACATCAAAGACAGAGATTTTAAAGGCAGACAGAGAGAAAAAACAAGGAATGACAAACTGATTGTAGACTTACCATAAAAACAGAACCAATAAGCAGTTCAGTGATGTCTTCAAAATATTCAAGAAAATAACTGTCAATCAGGGATTTTATGTCCAGGGAAACTCTTATTTGAGAACAAGAGTAAAATAAAGACATTTTCAGAAAAGACTTAACACCAATAGACCCTTGACTGATAAAATTCAAAAGATATACTTCAGGAAGCAAAAAACAAGTGCGAGAGAACAATCTAAGGTGTTAAAAGGAAAAATGAGCAAGAAAAATTATAAACATATGACTAAATCTAAACAAACACTTGACTATATAAACTCATCGTCATCATCATCATCATCATCATCGTCATCATCATTCATCTCTAGTTGTGTAGTTAAAAAGAACTAAAATTCTGGGCAAAAATAGTCTAAAATTTGGGAGAGAGTGGTTTGAGCTATAGTATTCTAAGGACTATATTTTTTTGGGAGATGGTTAAAGACATTAACTATACAGATGATATCAAATCACAGAAGCACTAAACAAATGGAGAGGTATTCTATGTTCATGGATAAAAAACTCAATATTATTAAGATGTCATTTTTTCCCACTTTATTCTACAGATTAAATGCAATCTCAATAAAAATCCCAGCAAGTTATTTTATAGATATTGACAAACTGATTCTAAGGTTTTTATGGAAAGGCCAAAAAATTCAAAATAACCAACATAATATTGAAACAGAAGAACAAAGCTGGAAGACTGACACAACCCAACTTTAAGACTGGCTTTGAAGCTACAATAACCAAGACAGTGTGGTATTGGCAAAAGAATAGACAAATAAACCAATGGAACAGAATAGAGAGCCCAGAAATAAGCCATATAAATATAGTCAATTGATCTTTGACAAAGGAGCAAAGGCAATACAATGGAGAAGAGACATTTTCTTTAACAAATGGTGCTGAAACAATTGGACTCCAGATGCAGACACAGATCTTATACTCTTCAAAAAAAATTAACTCAAAATGGACTATAGACCTAAATGTAACTTGCAAAACTATAACACTTTTAGAAGATAACATAGAAGAAAATCTAGATGAACCTAAGTTTGGTGATACATTTTTAGATATGATACCAAAAACATGATTCATGAAAGACTTGATAAGCTGGACTACATTATAATTAAAAATATCTTCTCTGGGAAAGACACTGTCAAGAGAATGGAAAGACAACCCACAGCCTAGAAGAAAATATTTGCAAAACTTACATCTGATAAAGGACAGTTATTCAAAATATACACTCTTAAAGCTTAACAAAAAGAAAACAACCCAATTTAAAAATGGGCCAAAGACCTTAACAGACACCTCAAAAAAAAAAAAAGCATATCAAAAGATACTTCACATCATATGTCATCAGGGACATGTAAATTAAAACAATTAAATATCACTGCACAAATATTAGAATGTCGAAAATTCAGAACACTGACACCACCAAATGCTGATAACGACATGGAGCAAGTGCTGGAGAAAATACAAAATGGTATAACCACTTGGGAAGAGAGTTAACTGGCTTTTTACCACCTAACAATGTAGGCATACCCTTACATGGCATTCAACATTTGTATTCCATGGTGTTTACCCAGAGGAGTTGTAAACTTATATCCACACAAAAGACTACACAAGAATGTTTATAGCAGTTTCATTCATAATTGACAAAACTTAGAAGTGTCCTAGATGTCCTTCATCAGGTGAATGAATAGATAAACTGGTACATTCAGTTGTACATTCTAGACAATGGAATTTTATTCGGTACTAAAAAAAAGAGCTATGGAGGCATGAAAAGACATGGAAGAAGCTTAAATGCATATCACTAGGTGAAAGAAGTCAATCTGAAAAGGCTACCTACCTTTTGCATATGATTTCAACTATACTACATTCCGGAAAAATTCAAACTATAAAGATGGTAAAAAGATCAGGGGCTTCCTGGGGCTGGGGTGATGGAGGGGTAAACAGATTGGAGACAGGGGATTTTCAGGAAAGTGAAAATCCGTATGATACCCGAATGGGGACTCCATACCATTATACATTTGTCCAAACCCATACAATATAAAACAACAGGAGAACGAATGTAAACAATGGGCTTTGGGTGATACTGTGTCAGTGTAAATTAGGCCTGGGCAGAATTTTTCAGGGCAAGGACTACTTCTCCAAGTGTCACAGTCCACAGCTATTGATTTTATTATTCAGGTGGTCACCCCGAAATTGCTTGGTAGTCCACTGGTGGAGCACCATCTACATCTTGCCCAGCCCTGATATATAGTCACCAACTGGAACAAATGTATCATTCTGGTGGGGGATGGTAATAATGGGGGAGGCTAAGCATATGGTGGGGACAGTGGCTATTTGGGAAATCCTGGTACTTTCTGCTCAATTTCATTGTGTTTTTAAAACTGCTCTAAAAAAATGTTTGTTTTTAAAAAATAGAAAAATTTAGAAAAACCGGGAGAAATTGGCTTATTCATCATTATAATAGGATATTTTAATACACCTCTGTGTAATTTACAGGTTAAGTAAATTAAAAACAAAATAAAAGTCAGTAAGAATATTGATGATTTGAACAACACAAATCACGTATGACTTACGTAGAATTCTGCACTAATCAATTTAGGAAAATATTCTTTTCAAGAACCCAAGACCTGGCCACATGTAAGTACATAAAGCAAGTCTAAATAAAGTTAAAAGCATTGAACATACAGAGCACCTACAGATTCATATAGACCATATTCTCTAAAAAAAAACAATGAAATTAATCAGTAACATACTGGCTAAATAACTCATGCCATGGGTCAAAGGAAAACGGATGGTTTGGAACTCCAAACTCCCATGAGGCGAAACAGCGAGTGAAAAATCTCTGATGGTGGAAGGACTGAAGAACATTTAAGGAAAGAGGGTCTAATGCTGATTTTGACGCTGCTTTTACTTCTTCAGTATTCTCCAGGTAAAGAGGATCTCTCTTATCTAATGCTCACATGTCAAACATGATCAGCCTTGCTTAGGTCACGTGTCCATAAATGAACCACAAATGGACAGAGAATTCGAGTCCTCTGACTGGCCAGCCTGGGCTAGGTTCTACCTCTGAGGAGCTGGAAATAAAGTGGGGAGTGTCTTGACTCCTAGACTCTCCAAGAGCACATGGGATCAGAAAAGAGGTCCCCCCACCCACCCACCCCGCCACGGGAAGGACCTCTTGACAAACAAAATCACACTTCTTCCCATATATACAATTCTATAATGCCCCCACCTAGCATACTACAGTGACTCTGTAAACAAAAATTAAAAACCCAAATTATATCTAGTTGCCACATCCTGTCTCAAGCCCAGGATTTGTGGATGATACGTCTTCCTCTTTTATCAGGTTCCAAAGCAGCCTTTCATGGATTTGGCAGCCTACAGCTAAAAAAATATGTTTAAGAATCACCCTCAACATCTCCAAGACCCAATGGCACAGGGACAACAAAATCACTGCACTGTGTCCCCCATCTGGCAATGGGGAGAAAGGAAAACCACGCCCAGCGGCTCTTTGTATACTCTGTGCTCTGCAGGGCAGGGAAGGGACTGCCCCAGGCAGAGCAGTCAGTCTCTGGGTCAGGCCACCCAACTTCTCCCTTCCTAGTAACTACAAAGACACCCGCTGTGTGGGAATTTCCATAGCCCCTTCTGAGGAGGGGGTAGGGGAAGACTCCCCATCAGGCATTGGTGGCCATTTCCTCTCGGCATAATTGTAGGGCCTGGATTTGCCCTGGGGTTTGAGCAATTACAGACCACTGTTCACCAAACTTGTGATTTTCTAGAAATATAATATGCCCACAATCCTAGTGGGTGGCTGTTTTATTTGAATTTACAAACTCTGTTAACTAGTAACTAACTCCAGAAGTCTATTCCTAGCCATGGTCCTTGAACTGAACTTGCCCTTGTAGTTTCTGACTCAGAGATAAACACTGCTTCTTTGGCCTTGTGCTCAAACTGAGAGCTTCCTTCTGGACTTGAAATGGGAAACAAAGCTAATCTGACCCCTGCCTCCAGTCTACATTCCAGTGCCTGATGGGAAAAGAGAATTTATTAGCTCCAATTACAGGGAATATCCAGCAGTGGATCTAGCTGTAGGTACAGCTGGATCTTGTGGCTCAAATGATAGATACTGTCAAGGCTGTGTCTCTTCTTCCATCTCTCAGCTCTGCTTGCCTCTGCTTGGCCTCCTGCTAAATGAAGCTGTGTCCATGTGACAGGAAAGATAGATCCTAGAAACCTCAGATTCATACCCCTTCACATTACCAAATAGCTAAGAGAACATCTCTCTCCTCATATTGATCTCATGTAATTCTCTGATTGACCCATCTCTGTGGCCATGTGGATGAGGCTCTTTGGCCAGCCTGAGTCAGGTGCCCACCAGTGATAAGGGTAGAAGATGGAGCTGGGCACTATGATTGGCAGCTCTGTAAGGACTCTCTAGAATGGGATGAAATGCTTCAAAGGAAGGGATGCTGGGTAAACAAAGACAGAAAAGGTCCACAATGGAGGCACAAATGAAAATGAAAGCCAAGTAGTAGCATAAAGCACGGGGAGTCCCTCTGCATAAGTTTCTGAATACAGTAGTATTCAGTAGTGTTTTCCTGGTTGCTTGAGATTTTGCCAGTTGTTTGAGTCCCAGTTAATGCAGAGTCTATTTATATTTATCTGACACCTACCAATCCCCATGAGTGCCAGTTAACTGAGAGTCTACTGTATTTATAATAAAAGACTTCCAATTTGATTCTGAGTTTCCTGACAACGAAAGCCAAGATGGAAACACGATCAGTGATGCAAACCAGATGGTAACTGAGATCTCCAGCCCCAGGGGAGGTTCACAGCATCTCCTAAGTTTCCTTCTGTCTCCCCGAAACTTTCTCAATCTCACAAGGGCTACCTCTGTTCCATGCCAAGTGGCTCCCAGATGAGAGACCTACCCTTTTTTTGGCTTCTACAAAATGTTGCAGTCATAAGAGTAGTTAATGAAGACTTTCATAGCAAGACAAGGTTGTGGGGGTTGAAAGGTTCTTCAAATGCCCTTTGGCTCCTAGTATAGACTGAACTGTGCTCCCCCAAAGCCTATATGCTGAAGTCCTAACCCCCAGTTCTGCAGAATGTGACTGTGTTTGGAAATAAGGTCTTAAAAGATGAAGTTAAAATGAAGTATTTAGGGTGGGCCCTAATGCAACATGACTGGTGTCCTTATGAGAAGACAAGATTAGGACACAGACACATACAGAAGGAAGACCCCGTGAAGACACAGGGAGAAGATGGCCATCTACAAGCCAAGCTAACACCTTGATCTCGGACTTCTAGCCTCCAGAGCTGTGAGAAGATAAGTATCTTTTGTTTAAGCCACCTAGTCTGTGGTACTTTGTTATGGTAGCCCTAGCAAACTAAAATAGCCTCTCTATCATTGGCCTTCACCTCACTTGCCATCTTACAGGCATCTCTTCCCACTATTTCCTTGGCTTCCTTAAATTTTCTCTCCTCCTTCTCAGAGGCCAGATTTCCCTCTTGGCCTCAGGCAGAACAGTCTGTATCTTGTCTTGAGTTACTTGGCCTCCAGAAACACCCAGTTCTTGGGCTTCTACTCCCAGGCCTTCAGCTTATCAAAATATTTTTCCAAATAAGGACTGTTTTCTGCCCAAGAAGAATTCTACCACCAGCAATTAAGATCAAAACATTTCCCCTTAATTTAGCATTGTGCCTGTACTGGAGATGATGTCTGTGTTAGAGAAGTGTTCCTGAGATCCTCATGTAAAGGAAACTGTATCACGGTCAGGGCATCCACCACAACATGCCCACAGTCATCTCAAACACACAGCCGAGGGCCCAACACCCAAAGGCAATGATGATGATCCCAAGTGGGATACTTCAAGAGGAGTCAGTGTTCAAAAAATGTGTGATGTGGACAGCCTTTGATAGTCTGGCTTGGTCAAATCTAAAAAAGGAAATAACTTAGTGAATATCATTTCTTATAGGGTTGAGATTAGGGTTGGCAGTGACAGTTTAAATCTAAAAGCCTCACAAAGCCACAGCACACTGGTATTGCTATTGTAGATTAGATTCCAAGGGCTGTCCGGAAAGTATTCAGCCATGTAATATGGAAAATAGAGGCATTTATAGCTGGGTTTGTTTTCTGGACAGCCCTCATATAGTTTTTAAATCAACCAAACAGTAGATAATACAAAATATTTTTACTATGCCTATTTTACATTTGAGGAAATTGAGACTCAGCTTCATTGTGTAAGGTCAAGGACAAAGCTAAAGTTTGTACCCTCGTCTATTTGATACTGAAGCCTCTGAACTTCTAATATTTGGTTCTTGATCTCATTCCTACTTAGTCTGAAAAGCATTAAGGGACTTGTATAATGGTTAAGAGCAGAGACTCTGTGCTCAAATCCTGGCTTTATTATTTAGTAGCTGAGAGACTTGGAGCAAGTTACTTAACCATTCTATGCTTTAGTTTCTTTAACTATAAAGTGAGGACTATACAGTAATTGTCTCATAAAATTGTTGTGAGTATTAACCGAGCTTAGAACACTGTCTGGCATGTAGTAGGTACTCAATATGTTATTATTACTATTCTCTCATTAGAGCTTCTTGCCTCTGTCTTATCTGCAGCAATAAGTATGTGATAGCACCTACTGGATGCTAAGCTCAGCCTCTGCCTCCAAGCTGCAGGGATGGGGGGAACAGATGCACCAAGAGCTGAAGCACTGTAACCCCAATGTGAGTGGTGAGTTCTGCTATAGAGCCTGGAGCAGCAGGCTTTGGAGAACAGAACGGCAAATGGTCGGGGAGAAGAAGGTGCATGGAGCAGCCACCTTTGCTCCATATCCAGGAAAACAAGTGACAATTTTCCAGGAGAACTATGGGATTAGCAAACATGGAGCCATCAGGAGCCGGTGACAGGTGGAGGTAGGGAAGGTCTAGCCACTCTGAGCAGTGTATTGGAGCAGAATTGGAGCTGGGGTTGTAATGGCGAAGATCAGAGATGCTTTTCCACTGGGGAGATGGCTCAAATTCGCCTTTTAAATAGTTCTGGTCAACATTAGGTGGTCAGTGGGATAGGGAGGCTGGTTAGGCTTTGGCCGTCTAGAACGATTCCATTCAGATCCCAACATGCCTGGGCATGAGCTCCGTGGGAACTCAGATGGGCTGAGGATGCAAGGCTGTGGTGAGGGTCAGGAGTGTGCAAGGCTGTGGTGAGGGTCAGGAGTGTGCAAGGCTGTGGTGAGGGTCAGGAGTGTGCAAGGCTGTGGTGAGGGTCAGGAGTGTGCAAGGCTGTGGTGAGGGTCAGGAGTGTGCAAGGCTGTGGTGAGGAACAAGTTCCTAGGCTTGTTCCACCTGCCTCAGTTTACCTTAGGAGGGTATAATGACTCAAGAAAGAGCCCACAGTCTAAGTGAGGCCCAAGGCCTGCATATATGAGGGATTGCCCTGAATCTCACGCGGCCCTGAGATTCAGGGCAAAACTCAAGAGAGCTGGATGAAGTATGTGACTCTTCTGACAAAACAATCCACCTGAGAGACGGGTGCCACATTGTTGGTAAGACCAGGGCTTTCCTACATTGCAGCAGGAGCGCGTCCTCCCACCTCACCTGACCCTAGGGTGTAAGTTAACAGCACGAGAGCAACATAAGCCGGGAACTGCTCCTTTCTCTCAGAAGAAATGTTTTTGTGACAAATGAGGAATAAGGCACTCCTCACTTACCGACCGAGCTGACTGGGTCCTTAAGCGAATGGGCAGAAACAAGGAGCTTAAAGGCGGATGTCTGGTGGTGTGTCGTGGCGCCACAGGGTATGTACTTTTCAAGAGATGTCACGTGACACCCACATATAAATGAAATATGTAGTCTCACATGATTGCAAACGCTGCGTGTAGTGAATACTCACCAACATCAGGAACCAGACAAAGACTGAGAAAGGATTCCCCACGCTGGAGACCCAGTCCTGAGTCCAAGAGGCCATTAAACAGGTAGGTCATTAAGTGAGAAGTGGCTGTATTAAAGAACAAGGACAGTCAGGTAGTTTTTAAACTCACGGTGCACATTGAAGTAGTCAAGGTTGCAATAAATCCTGCTGTTTGGGAAATAATCTAGTAAAAGCTGCTCAATCAAAGGAAGGAAAGAAAAGAATGAGAGGGGAAGGGACAGGGAGGGAAAGAAGGAGGCTTCACCCTCAGGGGCCTGAAGTGAGCCGCAGGAGTGTGTCCAGACTCTCCCCTCATCATCTTAAGCATGCCCCCAACCTTACCCCAAGCCTTAGGGCCTCCCTCCCCTCCTGGGCCTCATCTCTCATGTTCTGGGTGGCACCTTTGCTACCCTTTGCCGGCTAGCCTGTCAAAGCCTTCCTTTGGCTGGGGCTGCCCTGCCCTGAGCTGGTGTTTTCTCTCTGGCCAATAATCGGCCCAACCTCCAGCGTGCCCCTTCCACTTTGGACCGGGTCTGCACCACACTCCAGTTAACCCCATCTCCTTGTCATTCAGGTTACCCCAGGGAGCCCTGGGCATCAGTGACCAGTGATATGCCTGAAGGGGAGCCTGATGGCATTTACATTACTAGGTGACTTAGAGTCTATGTCTTAGGCCTAGGGAAGGCCCTCTCCAGGGTTGGGTACTCAAATACAGCTGTTTATTATGAGCAGCTTGTGGCAGCAAATCCTTTCTCTCATGTCTTTCTTTGTTTTGTTTTGTTTGTTTGTTTGTTTATCCCCCCCAAAGTGCCAAGCACAGGGCCAAGCACACAGGAATTGTCTCCCGAATGCCATTTGGAATCCCAATGTTTGTCACAGAACACGCCCATCTGTCTTGCGTCTCTGCCTCACATGGGGGAGCCCTCTGATGTAGGGTGAGGTAAGGCCATTGGTGGTGGGTCGGCTCTGACTGGAGGGCTGGTCGAGCCCTGGGACGTGTGTGGACGAGCTGAGGAAGGCAAAGAAAGCTCCTTCTGCTTCCTTCTAGTTTGCTTTTCTGTTCCCTTCTACACGTCGAGGGCACATGCTCCTGGTTGCTTTCCTCCTGGTCCTCTGAGCTTTCCTGGCTCCTACATCAGTTATCCCTCCAGACACAGGTCAGGAACCCTGGTGTCCGACGCAGCACCACTTTAGATCCCAGATGGAAAACCCAAAGACCAGCTCTGATAATTGCTGATTCTTGGCTTCGTTTTGTGCCTGGCAATCCGATGCAGCTAGACAATCGACCTCTTACCCCAGGACACAGACCACCTCTCTGACACCGTAAAACCCCGTTGGGTGCACAAGGGTAGTCACAACATGCATCTGTACAGGGCATGGCTGCTTATGAGGCTCTGTCATCAAGAGCTTGTTTCATTTCCCACAGCTGCTTGCCAATATGTTTTTGCCACCCTTTTAATAGTGAAGAAAAGGGCTTAGAGAGGTCAGGGGCTTGCCCAATACCATGCAAACAGAACACTCTTTGTACTCCTGGGTCGATGTTCTTTCCAAACAGACTGGACCATATGGGATCAGGAGGGGTGGAAACATCTTGTGCTCTCTCAACACTCATGCCTTCCTAGTGGTGTCTGTCCCTCTCCTTCTCTTCTGAACGGAGCAACACATGCTGGTGGCACGAGACTCACTGGGTTTGAGTTTGTGAAAGAGAGTCAAGGCAACCACTATACAGTATGTTGTCAGTCCTTGGTCCTGAGGAAGGACACTTGAGGCAGAAGTAAGGTCTGCAGTATTCTTGCCACAGGGCAAAGTGGAGTAACCGAGAGGTGGGGGTGGGGTGCCCTAGCCTTGCCTTGGGAGATTTAAGTACCTCTTGTTATAAATAAAGTGTTTAATCAGCCAGCAAAAGTGTGCATGAAGAATAAAGAGGTAAAAGAATAAAGAGTTCCATTTATACACATTTAAGAACTTACAGAGGGGCAAGTTCTGGTTTTTCAACATAGTTTCAGGTCAGAAGCAGCATTGTAACCCTCATGACTACCCTCAAGTTAAATTCCTGGGCACCCTTTGCCCAAGAACAAAGCTCTGGCTTTCAGACTTCCTGGGGCACCATAGTTAATGTCTTCTGTTTAAATTTGAAGGCTACTTCTGGCCCGATTTTCTCCTTGCTTAGAATCAATTCACATTGACCGTCTCATGAAATTCTCCCAGCCAGCCTATAAGATGTTTTTTTTTTTTTCTCTCAGTTTCAGAGGTGAGGAGACTGAGGTTCTGAGAGATTAAGTCATTTGTCCAAGGTCACCAGGCAGCAAGTGGTATCCACAGTACTAGCCAGCAACATGCACACCTGTAGATGCGACATGCCATTCATAGCATTCTTAATTGTCTCTATGTTTTTCTTACAATTCCCCCACAGCCTCAAACACACCTTTGAAATTATTAAATTATCCATATGTCTGCATTTACCTGTCTAGGTCTCCTTCTGAAGGGCTGACCTTCCCCAACATCCGTCCTCATCCTCTTAGGACAAATAGTTTCATCACAGACTACAGAGGTTCTCTGAGGCTCTATTAAGAACAGTCTATTCCCATTGCCTAAAACATTCCTCCCTCTACACCAGCTACTCCTGCTATAGTAGATGAAAGTAGCTAGAGAAATTCTTTTACTCAACAGGTTTTCTCATCCCCAGTCCTAAATGTAACAATGGGCTTCCCTTTTTTTTTTTCCTTTGGGGAAATTTCTCTCCCCTAGTCATAATCCTCAACTGTTCATCATGGTTCTCCTCTATCCCCCAGCAATAGTGGAGAGATGTGTGACTGATGTTTGACCAATTAGAGTACCTGATCCCTCTAGCCATCATGATTGGTTCAAGGATGAGCATGTGACCCAATCCAGTGATTACAAGTTTCCCCTTTTGAAGCAATGATGCAATGCATGTGCCGTGCTGGTACTGACATCTTCCTTCATCTGTGCAATTATTCCCATTGCATAAATTACTGGTTTGGAGTTGCTGAGTCATATGCATGTACATTTTAAATGTTAGCTCATTTTGTGAGGTCACCCTACAAAACAGTTGGCTCCAAGTTACACTATCCCAACAATATGTGAGAGTTGGCTCTGCACACCTCAGCAACACCTGGTGCTGTCAATCTTTAAATGTTTGCTGGTCTGAAAAGTGAGGACAGCTGTGGAAATCTGTTCCCAATTCAGGCTTTTTGAGTCATGTTCCTACATGCCTGCTCCTAACATTACCTGCCTCTGGCCTTGCTTCTAAATCTCTTGCCTGGTCTTTTGTCTCATTTTATTGGTCTGTTTGTATCCTGGTCTGCTCTACAAGACTGGAAAGTGAATCTTTATCTTCACAGCTCTCTTTTCTCTTTAAGATCCTTGCAGGAGCTAAGAACAGTTTGGAACCCAATAATTATTTGTTGAATGAATGAATGAATGAGTGAGTGAAAACCCTTCTGTGATTCACCCATTCCCTATTCAGTTCTGAGTAGCACCGTGAGGTTGAATAAATACTAACCTGGACAGATAAATACCTAAAAACATCAGATTTCAAGGATCCCAATATTCTAATGGTTATTGCATGTTTAGGATCAGGGACACAACTTCCCCATTCCAAGAAATCCACTCCCCATGAAATGTCTTTGACTAATACATTTTTACTAATAATCTGCTTATTTCTAGTGTGCAATCAAATGACACAGTCCCTGATCTCAAGTAGCTTATCCATGTGAGAGGTTTGAGTTTAGCTGGGAGCTATATCATGTAGCACTTATGAAATGCAATCCTTTGGGAAAAGAGGAGCATAATGTGATCTAGAAACATTTGAGAATGTTTTATTAAAAAGTGATTGTAAAGGGGACATTACGAAGATCAGAAGGTGCTCTGGGCTGCCTCCTAACATCCTGGGGGATATGAAGTTATAATTCTCCTAGTATAAAACAGTATTAGAGCTTCTGGCCTCTTTTTTAGATCTCTTAAGCTGAATTTTTCACCTCAGTTTTTGGATTTGTATACTCATTGGCCAAGAAGAAGATCCTGAATCTACCCACAGTACTTTTGAGAGTAATGCCATAAACCACCAAAGCCCACCAGGACAGGAAACAAACATTTCTGAGTTAGAAGTAAGTATTGAAGTGGCCAGAATTGCTGGTAGGTTTCCCTAGGGTAATAAAAATTTCCAAACTACTTCAGAGCAATCTGGATTTTGTCTTCTAGTCAGTGGTGCCAGGACTCCAGTGGGCCACAGTGACTAGAATAGGGGACTCTGGCTCTCTTAACAGGGAATTAGACTCAGCCTCTGAAAGGTGGATAGAAGTTAGATAAAGGGAAGGAAAAGGAAGTGCATTTCAGGTAAGGTGAATGAAGAAGAGTGTTTTCACAGGACTTTATAAGGACCTCTTTACAAACATAATCTTTTTTATTGGGGCAGGGAGGGACCAAACCATTTTATTAAGGGCCTTTAGGGGCCGGTCAAAGAGCTGGGAGGACGATGAGATCCAATGTCCTCACCCAGCAGGTATCTCCACAGGTTCACAGTCTCTCCACAGGACAAATACGTCTTTTGTGTAATTCCAAATAACCCAGAAGGTGTTGCTGGTTATTATCATTATTGTTTTTAGGTTAAAAAACTCGAGGTTCAGAGGAATTAATAATCTTGTTGAAGGTCTCTCGGGTACTAAGAAAAGTCCAGGGTGCCTTAAATCCATGTCCTCTGGCCTGTGTTGAAATTCAAAATAATTAACAATGAATTTGGCACGGCTTCATGGCTGAGACTGGTTAGCTAATCACCAAACCACGTTTCCTCTTCTCCTGGAAGTGATGTTACCACTTCCAGGCCAGCTCCCAAATCTTTCACACATGTCCCTTCGTGGACTTTCTCCTCCTTGCAACTTGCAACAGTGGCTCTGGAAGACATGTGTCACAGAGGGCAGAGTGTGAGGGGGAAGAAGCTGAGGCCCCAGATACCCACTCAGAGGAAACTTACTCTGAAAAAAACAAGCTGTGTTCATTCTTGAGTCATTATAACACATCGTCACGGGAGCGGCTTGCCCCAGCCCATTACATCAGAGGTCAGTCACAGCACCCCACTCATTGCAGGGGGAAAGTAAATTCCCAGGCACTTCAAGCTTTCGGTCGCCTCAGGATGGTCCTTTGTGAAGACCTGCAGGTGCTGGCTGTTGAGGGACAGGGAAGGAGGACAAAGGTGGTTTAAAAAGGAGGTGGGGTGGGGGTTAGGTAGGGGGTTTGAGCTGAGCACCAGCATTGTCCACTGTGTGGGGCCAGATTGTGACAAGAGAGGAGTTTGAGCTTAATGTTTCATGCAGAGGGGCCCGGTAGGTCCCTGAGTTGGGGTGTTAGGGGGTGCCCATGTGAGAGCCCGGTTTTCTCATGATCTGGTCACGCTGAGTGACACAGCTGCCCTCACCCCCAAACACATACACTGAGTGAGTTCCACCTGTGGACAGTAAAATGACTTGTTTTCTTGTGAGTTCGTATATGCAGTCAGATCACCTTGTTTCTAAGTGGCATATTTAGTTCAAGCAAATCTCATTTCTGTTATCCCAATCAATCCATCAGCATCCTAGGATCAAGTTCAGTATTCAGTTTCTGTGACCCTGAGTTCAGGCTGTACATGGAATCTGGGAAAATAATGAGCATTTGTTGGGTTCTCACTATTTGCCAGACTTTGGGCTAAGCATTTTACATAGTTCAGTCATCACATTCTTAACAGCCCGTGATGTCCACGGGCTCCTCTAAAGAGAATCCCTCCAACCCCCATGGCCATTCCTGAAGTGGGGGTGGGGTGCAAGGGGTTCTTGGCAACCATACTTCAGACCTGTTTTTGTTCATCAGTAAAATTGTATTTTTTAAAAATGTAAACATTCCTCATCTCTTATTAGGTCTCTGTTTAGGTGTTTGATCTTTCCGTGTATAGTAAACGTGATACTTTTTCTTTGATGTTTTAAAATTGGCTGTTTATTAGAACATGGTTTTGGTATGTTGATTTTGTACTTGGCCACTTTCCTAAACTCTCTCACTTTTACTAGTTTTTAAGTTTATTCTCTTTGATTTTCTAAATAGTAAATATTTTGTAATAGACAAGATGATTTTTTTTTTTAATGTGGGTAGTCCCCTGGCTGGGAATCGAACCCAGGTCTCAGCACTGACAGCACTGAAGCCTTAGCCACTACACCACCAGGGAACTTCCCAGATGATTATTTTTTAACAACTTTATGGATACAATTCACATGCCATACAATTTACCCTTGTAAAGGATATTATTCGATGTTTTTAAATATATTCACAGAGCTGTGCAACCATCACCACAATCAATGTTAGAACAATAAATAGCAAAACTTTTCATTCATTTTTTTCTTATTGAATTGTTTAGGGTTAGCAGTAGACTATTAACTGGTAATGTTGGTCGTGGGTAACCTTGTCTCATTCTTGATTTTTCTGGAATGTTTGATTTTTCACCATTGAATAGGACATTTGGTAGTTTGGGGTAGTTTATCTTTAACAAAGTAAAAAAGTTTCCTTCTAGCTCTAGTTGGTCAAGAATTTTATGTTCTCACTTAGAAGTAGGCATACATTTTATCAAATCTAGTTATCAAAGCTTTTATTATGATAGGAATATCTTTTCTCCCATTTAATCCATTAATGTAGCAAATTAATAGATTCTCTGCTTAAAACCATCTTTGCATTCTTTATGTATAATCCTTATAAAAGACCATTGGATTCAATTTTCTAAGTATATTTAGAGCTTTTGCCTTTAACTTTTTAGTGTGATTAACCTATAGTTTTCCTTCTTCCTTCTCCTTTTTTTTTTTTTTTTTAACGTGCTGTGGTGAGCCAAGGTCACACTTTTCTCAGGATGTTTCCAGGTAATGACTAAGCAAGACTGAGGGAGGTACAAGGGCTGAGCTATTTTTGTCCAATGTAAGACTCCTCTAAGGGGCAATTTTTGCTTTGGAGCTCCTCCTTGAGCTGCCAAGGCTTGGTCAGAACTACATCCTGGTCTGACAGTTTCCCCTGCTCAATCTGGATCACACCTCTTCCCTTTCACAGGTGTTACTCCCTAATAAACTGCCAGCAGGCCTAATTCCAGTGAGCATCTGCTTCCCACACACCCCAACTAATGGATATCCTACTCTTTCCAGCTTGGCATCTGGCCATGTAGACTTTTGTTTTCTGTCCTCTGGAAGAATGTAGGTATCATAGAAATGATCAGATCCTTGAAAGTTAGATGTAATTCACCAATAAAACCATCTGAGCCTTTTTTTTCTTTCAAGGGAAAGCACTTAACAACAGTTCTAATTTCTGCTGTGTTTATTAGCCAGTTCTGGTTTTCTGTCTCCTCTCCTATAAATTTTAGTCATTTGCATTTTCCAAGAAAATCCTATATTTTGAGTTTTAAATTTTTCATTCACATTAATGTACATACCACATTTTGTTGTTTATCCATTCATCCATCCATGGATGCTTGAGCTGTTTTGTGCTTTTAGCTAGTATGAATAATGCTCTGAACCTGGGGGTACAAATGTCTCTTCGGGTGCCTGCTTTCTCTTCTTTTGGGTATACACTGCAGTGGAGTTGCTGGGTCATGTCGTTGTTCTATTTTTAATGGTTTAAGAAACCATCACACTGTTCTCCATAGCAGCTACACCATTTTACATTCCCATCAACACAGGGTTCCAATGTCTTCACATCCTCTCTAACACTTGTTATTTTCTATTTTTGGTACTGTTTTCTTTTATAGTAGCCATCCTAATGAGTGTGATACTTTTAATTATCAATTATTGTTTCTGTTTTTATAGCAATTATGTAGTACTTGATGCCTATTAGGATGGTTTATATTTCTCTATACCTGCATAATTTTGTTTTATATGTACCTTTTGGAAATGGGATATAACTTTTTTTTCTTTTTATTAACCTAAACGGAAAATCTGTGTCTTGTAATTGGTTAATTTAACCTATTCACTGGTACTGTGATTCCATATATAATTAGGCTTATTCCTGTTCTGTTTTTTGGTGTTTTTTATTTATCATACTTACTTCTTATTTCTTTTTTTCCCTTATCTTTTCTTTAGCTGATCAACTTTTATTTATTCCATTGTTTTTCCTCTTTTGGGTTGGAAATTGTATATATTCTGTTTCCATTCTTTAGGTGGTTACCATTTGGCCTGTAGGCCAAATTCTGCCATCTATCTTTGTATAGTCTGTAGGCTAAGAATTCTTAAGTTTTTAAATGGTTGGCAAAAAAGAAAAAGAAAAAGAATATATTTTTACACATGAAACTTCTATAATTCAAATTTCAGTGTCCATAATGAAGTTTTATTAGAACGGGTCCATTTTTATTTGTATACATATTGTCTATAGTGCTTTTATGTTGTAATGGCAAAGCCTAAAATGTTTGCAATCTAGTCCTTTACTGAATAAAATTGCTGATCTCTAGTCTAGATGATTCTTCCTTCCAAACTCCCAGCCTTACTCAACCCTTATGTTGTATTTACTTAGGATTTTAGTTCCAAGAACTGAAAACAACCCAAATATCCATCAACAGGTATGTGGATTAACAAATTACAGTACATCAATATAATGGAATACCTTTCAGCAATAGGAAAAGAATGAACAGTTGAAACACATGTATCTGAAAGCGTGATGATAAGTGAAAGAAAGCAAATGCAAAAGGCAACGTACTGTATGATAACATTTATGTGAAATTCTAGAGAAGATACAGCTATAGCTGCAGAATGCAGACCAGTGTTTTCTAGGGGCCAGGCATGGAGGGGAGATGCTTGGCTGCCAAGAAACATGAAAGAACTTTTTGGGGTCATGGAAATATGTTATATAATGATTGTGGTGGTATACATTTGTAAAAAGTCATCCAATTGTATACTTAACATTGGTGAATTTTATTGTATATAAAATACAATGTACCTCAATTTTACTTTAATTAAACAAAAATTGTTCTGGCCAAAACCAATCTTTAGTGAGGGGAAAATAGGTGGCAGGAAGAAGAATGAGAATTTTCTGTGGTGATGGTAATGTTTTAGATCTTGATGGGGAAGGTTGCATTATACAGGTTTAATGTATTTGTCAAAACTAAGCTAATGTATACTCAAGATTTGTGCATTTCATTATATGTAAATTTTACATCAATGAACATGTATTGAACACTAGTTGTAATATGCATATTGAATATTCAGGGGGAAGTATACTGATATCTGCAATTTACTTTGCAAAACATCATCTTAAGAGGCCCTAATGGGAGGATTCCTGGGGTTTGTGAGGGGGACCTGTGTCCCTGGCACTGTAACCTTTAGCAAGTTAGCTAATGTTTCAGCTTGGGTTTTCTCAGGGGTAACATAAGGATAACATGTTCCTCCTCAGAATATCATGATGTTTAAATAGAACATTGTTTATGAGGCAATTAGCCTAACGCCTGGACCCAGTAAGTGCTCACTCCAAGGGAACCACTTTTATTGGTGTTACCAGTAAGTACACTGTTCTGAGAGGTGAGAAACCAGATTTTGGTTCTGGTGCTACACTTACAGGCTGTGGCATTAAACCTCACAACAATCCCTAAGGTAGTAGTATTTTTTTATATTTTACAAATAAGGAAATTGAAATGCATGTCCAACATCAAGTCTTCAGACCTAGCTCCAACAGAAATACTGTATTCTGATAGTCCTCTGGACAGGTATGGTTTCAGCAAAATGACCATTCAGCAAAGTGTATTTTAGCACCTCCTTCATTTCTTTCCAAGCCTCTGTTCTCCTCTCCCTACCAAGTTGCTATGAGGAAAAGAAAGCTGGGGACAGCCTGAGATTTCTGGGTGATAGTAACACTGTAGTGACATTTCCCAGGATCCCCCAGGGCAATCTAGAAAGTTCTCCATTCCTCTAGCCAGCAGATAGAGAGGATTCCCTTGTGATATCCCTAAGGCAGTGCCAGTCAATACCTGTTTCACTGACCAGAAGCTTATGTGTAAGGGAGAAAAAAGTTTTCCTCGACACTCTTAGAGTCCCTGGCTGGGCCCAGAAATTAAACTGACAGAGACAGCTTAACAGGAGAAAAGCATACAAATTTCACTGAACATGGGAGCTTGCACAAGAGAATGAGGACCCAAAGCAGTGACCAGAGTAGAAACATTTTATACCTTTTAGACAAATAATACATTTATGAATAATGGACAAGATAAGGGGTCTGGGCTAGGGGGAGTTAGTGGTGAAAAAGTAACTAGGAAGACATGGTTAGTTTATCTAGATTTGTTTATACAGATTTCTCAGCCCCAGGTTCTCTGTCTCTGGTATTAAGAATGTCTTCCTTCCTCTTGGTACAGAGATGGGACTTTTCACAGTTTTATGATCTGTTTGGGGAAAGAAGGCTGAGGGGGTAAGGGAGAGGTCAGAGCGTTTCTCTTGCTTCTGCCATTTTCTCATAGTCCTTCAGCTTAAGATATTCAATATGCCATGGTGCCATATTTTGGGGTAATGTGTCCTGAACCCCATCATATGTGTCATCTGGGAGCTTGTCAAAAATGACAATTCTGCTCAACACCCATTTGGACCAACTGAAATAGAACCTCTGGAGGCAGGAGCCTGGGCTCTGTTTCAGCAAGCTCTGCAGGTCATTCTTCAGCACTGTTAAGCCAAGAAATACTATTCTAAGTGACCAATAAGACGACATAGGAGGGGACCAACCTCTGTGACCTTGCCTTTCCCCAAAATGGCACCACTGGTCTGTGCTGAGGGTCTTTTCCAAAGAGGAAATAGCATTGAAAAGGGGAAATTGTGTTTCCTCATTTTTGTTATTGTCAACTTTCTTCCAACGTATTTTTTAAATTAAATTTATTGGGGTGACATTAGTTCTAACATGTTTTCTACCTTCAACAAAATTCCTATATGGTAGGGTGTGATGGGGCCTTGGACTGGAGGTGGGCCCCAGCCTATGCTTACAAAAATAAAAGAGAAAGAAAAAAGCCTTCTTATCGGTGGTGCACACACCAGCTTGTCAACTGCTGCCCTGTCACTGCTGTTCTGTCACTCACTAGCTGTGGAACATTAGGTGGGTGATTTGGCTTCTCTTGGCCAAGGGAATTATGTGTATTAAAGTACCTGGCAGCTAGGAGGCATTCAACACTAGTTAGAGTAACTTTCTTTGGGCCTTTGTTGTGAAAGAAAGTGGGGCACAGGACTCAAATCAAGCAGTCTTTCTATTGGCCTCCATCACATGCTGAGTCCTCACAATCCCTTGCTTCAGGTCTCTCCATAAGGAATCCACAAAATCAGGGTCTGGTGGGACTTCTCTATCTTGATGAATGTGACCCTATGGCCACACCCCTGTGTGGAAGACTTGAGATACTCCATGTGGCCATCTTCTTGATGAGCAAAGACCACCCTCCCTTCCCCCAAGTCTCTCCTTCTTGTCCTCCCCACACCTCCAGCCTCTTGGACCTTTTCATGCATTACCCGCTGCACCTGGTCATCGATATGGATGGCAAGTCATTCTCAGTTGTGTTTGGTTCCATGGCTGGTTAATGGGCAGAGGGAGGTAAGACATGGAATGGTGCGAATTCCTCTGGGTGTCACTAGACTTTAAAATGATGATCAGCTTCAGGGTGGTACATCTACAGCATTAGATATTCAATCTACAAAGAGTAAACTTCCTGCTAGCATTTCTGCTATACCTTTTTCATCCTAAAATGATAGTCTCCTTCCCAGTCTTGAGTTGCATTGTGAAGATCTCAGTGGTCGCCAGAATCCAGAAAAGAGGTGCAAAGGTGGGGAGAACACTAGCCTCTCCATGCTATTATTATTGATTGGTGTTTTACCGAGGACATCCTCAAACATGCTTGTAGAGCCTCACTTTGGAAGTTTTTCCTTTTCATCTAACAGGAGTTCATAGGAATCTAAGTCATCAAATGAGGATTCTAGCATACACTCAAGAGCCAAGGAGATGGTTTGTGATGACCCATCCGCAACCATGGCTTGTGCCCCCATGGCTGAGATGCAGTGCTTGGTGGAACCAAGCAAAGCTACCTGACCCCACAGGAGGCTGCAAAATTAACCATGACTTTCCTCAACAACAACCACCTGAATATACTTTGGTCTAGAAATTTATCATGTGTTATCAAAATGTACACTGGTAGAATTCTCAGACCCAAGTCTAGTCCAGACAATGGCTTGCTGGAGGGAGATGGTATTAGAGGTATAAAAGACTGGAGAGAGTTTTAACAACAGTTTATTTTCTCATTCCTCTGGCCAGACCAGCTTCCCACACTGCCCTCACCTCTGTTTTATTTACACCCACTTATTACAGCTCCTGCCTCTCATCATTCCTAGTTCAAATGGTCTCCAAACTCCATGACCGGAGGCAGAAACTACCAAGTCTTAAATGCAACCAGGAAAACATTCTGGAGTTTTTGCATCTGGCAGTGACTATCTCACCTCTTAACCAAACTTGATCACTGGCAGGAAGAACCTTGCTCCATATCTGGCTCCCTGCCTAGCCAGATCCAGTGCCAGGGTGTGCCTGACACGAGATTAAGCTCTTTAATGTATTAGCAATAGAGTTGCATTTAATAAAAGCCAAAGAACTTCTGAACACATATGTTGGAGAAGGGAAAAAAAAGCAAGTTGGGACACAGGAGCTGAGCAGAGGCAGGACATATGGGGCATGGGGGGACTGATGTTACTTAGGACTAGAAGCTCAAGGCTCTAAGGGCTGTGGAGGAATCTTTGCAAGGACTAGGCAGTGATAATAATCCATTAATTCATTCTACAAATGTTTAATGGCACTGTTCTAGGCACTGGGGCTACAATGATGAGCACAGAGATGGCTGAATAAAAGGCAATGGTTTTTTTCTGAAAATTATCTCTCAGAAAAGACAAATTCCAAGCAGTCTTACATTGGAATCCTTACCCTCCTTGCTTTCATGTTTGCTTCCTTCCTCCTATCCCTGCCTCATTTCCTCCTCTTCTCTCTTGTTCTATCTTCTTCCTGTCCTCCCTTCTTCCTATCTTCCTTCCCGCCTTCCTTCCTCCCTCCTTTCCTTTCTTCCTTCCTTTTTTTAAGTAATGACAACTGTCTGGGGAAGATGCCTTAGCCTGAAATGGCCTCAATCAATGCTATTTTTATGTTTATAAAGGTCGCAAAGGAAAAAAAAATAGGCATGGAAATTTGAACACAAATTTAGTAAGTCTTTAGGGACATAACTTTACAATGAAGAACTGCTTTCAAAGGTCATTGTAAAATACAAGCTCTGGGGATGACAAATATATACCTACTGGGTAAATAGGGAGAAAAACCTGTCCTAATGTTATGCTAATGGGTAATTGTGGTTTGAGTTAAAAATTGCAAAGTCAGCCTCACGTGGGGGTTCAGAAAGTACAGGCTCTCAACCAGATTAGGTGAAGTGAAAATGACATGTGGGAAACGAGGTGGGGCTCAGAAAGTGTTCCTTATGAAACTGTTACTTTCCCTGCAGCCAGTGGAGCGGGGGGTGTTCTGTCTCCAGCTCTCAAACCTCGGGCTGAGGAGGGTTGTCATCACCTTCATGCCTCATTGCTGCTTCCAAACCATTCTCCCTCCTTCTTTCCTAAAAGTCCGTGTGGTTAGATGTCCCGTTGACTCTCATCTAACTACACCATGATGCCCCTCCTGGTTGCAGATACCTGTCCCCCGCCCCCAAGTTACTTTTCATTCCTTGGGGACTCTGCTTTTGTTTTATCTCATGGTGGTTTCAATATCCACATAGAAGATCCTCTTCGTGCCCCAGTATCTTAGTCCATTGGGGCTGGAATAAAAAAAAATCATAGACTGGGCAGCTTATAAAGAACAGAAATTAATTTCTCACAGTTCTGGAAAGTCCAAAAAGTTCAGAAATCCCACAGATTGAGTGTCTGGTGAGAACTTGCTTCCTCGTCCATAGGAGCCATCTTTTTGCTATGTCCTCACAAGGGGGAAGGGGAAAGGGAGCTGACTGGACGCTTTCATAAGGGCACTAATCCCATTTATGAGGGCTCCACCATCATGACCGAATCACCTCCCAAGAGTCCCATCTCCAAACACCATCACATTGGGTGTTATGTTCAACGTATGAATTTTGGGTAGGCTGACCAGATGTACCATTTGAAATGGGACAGAAAACAATGGTACTGGCCCATTTCAAATGGTACATATGGTCGGCGTACTGACACCTTGAATTTAGCCCAGTGAGACTAGGCTGACCGTGTGTGCCATTTGAAATAGGACAGGACCGTTGTTTTCTGTCCCATTTAAAATGGTATGTCTGGTCAGTCTAATTTTGGGGGATACAAATATTCAGCCTATAGCACCCAGCTTCTCAGTTCTATGACCTACTCTCTACCAATGACCTTGTCACCCCCACCCTACCCATTCCCTCCCATGGTCATACCCTGGAACCTGTCACTCCCGCTGACTGCAGCCCTCCATTATCTCAGTTTCTTGTGTCCCATTCTGCTGCTATGCCCTGTCTGTCCAGCTCACTCCTCTCTCACAGTCTGCAATATTTTTTTCTCCCCAACTATGTTTTCACCAATAGTTTGTCTCTTCATTGCCCCATTGCCCTCCCTACCCAATGGATTGCATGCCTCATCATGACGGAATTCCTTGCACACACCCCAACTCCCTCCATTGTCTTCGCCTGCCAGAGCCTCAACCATGGCTGACCTAATTAACAAGAAGGAGAAGCAAAGCTACAATAATTACCTCTTATCTTGCTTCAGTCATTGCTCCAATGTTCTGCCCCCCCATAGGCAGAGCTCTTTAAAAATTGTCCAATTTCTTTCCTCCCCTTCTTCCTAGAAATCACACTCACTGACTTTGTCATGTCACTCCCCTGGAACAGCTCATGTCAAGACTCCTGGGGATCTCCAGTTACCAGATCTCATCTTGATTGACCCATCAGCAGCATCCTTTGATGGACTAGATCACTCTGCCCTCTTGACACACTCCTGGTTTGGCTGTGCACTCCCCTCATATCTCCTCTAACCTCACTGCCATGCTGTTTCACATCTTTCTGACTCTAAACATTGAAGTGTACAAGGTTCAGGCTTTGGACCTCTCCTCTATCACTCCTTACTGACCTTATCTAGTCTCAAAGACTAACTGATCTCCAGTCCAGACCTCTACTCCAAACTCCACACTTCTATCTTCAACTTACAAATTGACCTCTCCACTTGGATGTCTAATGGACATCCCAAATGTACATCTTCTATCCCTCCAATGTGTTCCTCCTGATTTCCATCTCAGAAAAGGGCAACTCCAGTTTCTCAGTCAAAAACACCTCAGGGCCATCCTTGATTCCTTTCTTCCTCTCATGTCCTGTGTGCAATTAATTAGTAAATCATGTTGGCTTACCTTCAAAATACACTAGAACCCAGTGCTCCTTATCATTGTTTCTAATACAACAAACCACTGTCATCTCGCATGTGGATTACTGTAGCAGCCTCCTAACTGGTCTCCCTGCCTCTGCCCTCATCCCTACCATCCCCTCTTCATCAAGCAACTGGAGTAAACTTTTTAAAACTCAAGTCCAATCAAATTACTCCTTTGCTCAGAAGCCTCCTTTGGCTTCTCATTTACACAGAGCAAAAGCCCAAATACTTCAATCGTCCACAGGCCTAATGTTATCTGGTCTCCACCACCCCGCTGACATCTCCTGCTTCTTCCCTACATCATTCCTCTTCAGCCACATGGGCTCCTGCTCTTGCATGCACCAAACTCATTCCTGCTTTGGGAGTTTTGCACTTTGCTGTACCCTTTTCCCAGGACAAGTTCCCCCAGAGAGTCACGTGCCTTTCTCCCTTACTTTAGATGTCTTCTCTGATCAACCTGTATAGAAGGTCAGACCTACCCTTCCCATCTTCCCGTCCCCTTCAAATCCTGCATTACTCCTTCCTTTGGGGGAGGTGGAACCTAGACACTAGACAAATAGGGAACAAGGAAGGCAGGGACTCTTATGTTTTATCAGTGATGTTGAAACAAACACCAAACCCTGCCTCCTCTCCAGCCTCACCTTTGGCACCTTCTGTTCTAATCCACCAAGCTTTCCTGTACCTCTCCAGGTGATTTCCTGCTTGGATAACCTTGTCACTCTCATTCCTACACTTGGAATCCCAGTTCCCCCTCCTCTGCCTGACAAGCTGGAAGCCCATCCCTCTAGTGCAAGGTCTCCTTCGGGAAGGTTTCCCAGCCCCGACCAGACCAGCCATGTGTCTGCACTTTGCTTTGCACACCATCTCCTACTATCAGTGGCAGGGACCAAGCTATCTTCCTCCTCTGTTTCGTGAGCTCCTTAAAGACACCACAGTGTTTCATTTCTCTCCTTCACCTCTGATCCCCTGTCCTTGGCATTGAGTTGGTGCTCAATAGCCATTTGTTTTCCTGTGAGTGGTTAGCTCAGAAATCTTGAGCAATTGTCAGCAGTGGGGAACTAATTCCTTCCATTTATTAGGCAGGGCTTCTATATAGAGCATTTGATTTGCATTTCACAAGAATACCTTCTAAGTGAAATATAACAATCTATATTCATAGATGGGGACACTGAGGCAGTTAACACTTGCCTTTGGCCTTCCCGTTCATTTGCAGGCAGGCCTCATTATCAGAGTTTCCTGTGTTCTCCCATTTCATTTAATCCCATATCAACTCAAGGAGGAAGACAGTTGAATTCTCATTTACAGAAGTAAAACCAAGACTTCTATAGTGGCAAAGCCAGGACTTCAAACACTGTCATCTGAGACTGGGAGTCAGATGGAACACCAGGTGGGAGTGAAGTGATACCTTGGGGAGAGCATTATCTAGAGGAGCTGGCATAGCCCAAATGAGAGGGAACTTTGTGTTCCAGGAGCCTCAGGCCTTCCTCTCCCTCAGCCCTTAAGGACACACAGCTTGATCTCTCCATCACCATTCCAGGGGGTGGTTAATTTTGCATCTTACATGTGGGATGCTGGGATAGATTTCTTGTCCTTAAAAGGGCAAAAGCTGGGTCTGCAGAGAGCTGAGTTGTTGGGACTTGCCGGCCAAGGGGGCAGGAGGGGAGACTAAGCAAACATCTGTGGTGAACTTCCAGCTCTGGCAAATGCCGGCAGCTTCTTTTAGGAGAGTCACCTGTCTGGTTGTATATTTTAAGTAGAAGAAACCTGTCTTACAACCTGGGCTGAATGCAAATAAATTCAAATTGCATAGAAGTGCAGAAGCTTGACTCCTTGGTTTAAGAAACACTTGGGAAACAAACAAATAAAAGTTGTGGCACTTCCCAGAAATACTTGAGGTGAAGAGAAGGCTTGCCAATGTGCTGGGTATTTCAATATTCCATGCCCAAAAGGAAGTAGTTCTCTGTTCCCAAGGCCCAGGTAGCCCCACCATCCAGAGGAGTCTCCTACTCAAAGACCCAATAGAGGGCAGGGCTCAGAAATACCCACAGCAAAAACTGGAAAAACATATGCAAAAGAATGAACCGAGCTGTGAACTCTCTCCATATACAAA
>PVJL010007824.1:22631-73647 GCA_004026885.1 Lyroderma lyra | reverse complement strand
TTCCTTCCCTTTGAATTGGCCATACTTTCCTTTTTCCATGTATGTCTTGTGATTTTTTTTTTAATTTTAATTTTTTTTTTTTTTGCTGAAAACTGGACACTTATCTAACAATGTGTTAACCCTAGGCATCAGAATCTCCCTTTTTTCCCAAGGGTTTGCCATTGTTTGTTATTGTTTTAGTTCATTTTTACAGGTGGGAATGCTCATACTAGGGGTTTGAACCCATGGTCCTGGGATTAAGAGTCCCATTCTCTACCAACTGAGCTGTCTGAGTTTGAGCCTCATTTTTTAAAATTGTCATAGGTTTTCTCTGCTTTGAGGTCAGTCTGATGTGTAAAACTTAAGAAGGTCTTCTCAGGTCTTTTCTGAGCCTTTCTCTGGGCACGTGTGATTGCTTTCTAATTTTCTCTGTATATGCAATTGTTTGTAAATGTCCTAGTCTTTAGTGTCTGGCTCCCAAAAGGATAAAAAGAGGGAGAAAAGGGAAGCCAGTTCTTTAAATTCCTTGGAAGTTACTTCAGCCAGAGGGGAAGAGGCTTGCAACAGTGGAGGGTACAACAAGTGTCTGCCTGCTTCTATGTCTGCACCTCTGAGATCAGGAGCAGCATTCCCCAAGCAGGGCATGGATGCCCAATTATTAGAGGACAGGGTTGTTTTTACCCACGTTGGCTCTTGTGTGCTTTGTGCACAGCTGCCTGCTGTGTAGCTGGGGTTGGAAGATGTTTATCTCCTACTGCACTACCTGCTATAAATTGAATAAAATTAACTTCAATTTAACATCCAAGCCTTTCCTTGATGTTGTAAGCCTTTATTAGACTCTGCAGTTTCAGAATTATCAGACAAATTCTGCCAGTGTAGTTGTCTGCATGGGGAGACAGATTCTTGATGCTTCCTAGTCTTTCATATTGCCAGAATTCTCTTTCCTACATGGGTTTTTAAGACAGGACTGCAGGAATAGCTTTGGTATGTTTGGGAAAACATTACAGAAATTTGTAGATTGCTAATGGAAAAGGCAGATACTTGCTGGTAATTAGTAATGGAAGGTTATTAGTTAAAAATTTCATCTGTGTCTAATCATTAAGAGCGTGGCCAAAAGTAGTTGGAACTTTTTAGGTTGTCAGTGGAGTTCTTGTAACAGATGGAAAAGATCTGAAGGTATTTAATCATTAAAGAACACTTGCTCATTCATTTATATGTTTAATATTGTTTTGAGTGTAAAACTGTGTGCTACATAGTTTTCTGGACAGTAACGATACAGGGATGAAATAGGTGGTCTGGAGAGCCAAAAACCTATTGTGGAGGAATTTACATACTACTAGAAGTGACAGACATGTAAATTACAAAGGAATATGATAATTGTAATAAATGTATGTCTACAGTGCTGTGGGAACTTAAAATAGGACCAGGTCTACTTTAGGGAATTGGGAATATCTTAACTGAGGAGGTGACATTTTATGGTTTTGGAGGAACTGTAGTAGTTTACAAGGTGAAGAATATTGAGAACTTAACAGTAAAGTCATGCTCTTCATGGAATGCATAATTCATGTATCTGCACTTGTAGGAGATGAGCCTAGAGAAGCAATTTGGGATCAGATGATTAAAGGCCTATCATGATCTATTTGATGAAGGAACCATCAAAGGCTTTTAGGTAGGGAACTGAAATGATTGTCTTTATTCCATGAAGAAGAGTTTATTTGACATTAATGAGCTACTATATGAAAGAGAACTATATGAAGAATATTAGATTTTAGTAAGCCTTTTGATTACCTCTACTTACTGAATTTATCTGAATTTATATCTATAATTGATATCCAAAGTCATTAAGTGTGTGGATTTTGAGAAGTTAAGAAGTAATTAGAATAATAATTCTACCACTTAGTAGCATTTATACAAGTTATTTGATATTAGTAAACCTCCATTTTATCATTGAATAATGGGGTTTCTTAGTAGTTACTGGGCACTATTGACCCGAAGTTCTGTTGGAGGGGGAAGACAGTCAAATAAGACTCTCCAGTAGATATAACATAGTCTGAGTGTTACATTTCTGAGGACTGAATGAAAATAAGCTTACAGGTAGAGTTGGAAGTCAGCCATAAAAAGGTAAACATTTAATCTATAAGAGATAATCAGTTCTAAGTAAGTTTTTGTATACCGTGCTTAAAGATCTGGAGAAGGAAACCATTAAAAGTTTTTAAAGGAGAAATCCATATGTTCTAATTTTTCCAAACAACTTCATTTGAATCCCAGAGTAATTACTATCATGTGCTCCCTGTCAGTCTCAATGGTTAATCTTGTTTGGATAATAAATTATGTGCCTGGTCACTTCATAAAGCAAAAATAATAGCAAGAACAAAGGGCCACAGTCGAGCCATTTAGAATGCAAATAATGAGGGAAAAAAAATAAAGGAAACAGCCTAGAAGGGTAGGGGTGAAACAGAGGAGAAGCAGTCTTTACAGAAGCCCAGAGAGGGTAGTTCTAACCATGTTAAGAAGGTGAGGCTCGTGAGACGAGCAAGGTTGTGGAGCATAAGCACACATTATTGAATTTATCAGCGTAGAGCTCATCGTCCACTTCAGAGAGTGCAGTTTCACTTGAACAGTTGCAGAGGAGCCGAACTGGGTTGCTTCTCTGAAAATAAGGGTCATGCCTTTTATTTATATCTCCCTGGAGCCTAGCACAGCAGTTATCATGTAGGGAGGTACTTGGTGCGTTTTTGAAGAATCTAAATACAGCAGACTCCCAGTCAGCTGGTACTTGTGGGGGTTGGTAGATTCCAGGTAAATATAAGTAGACTCTCTGTTAACTGGAACTCAAGCAACCGGCACTCTCAAGCAACTGGAAATTTTTAAAAATAATTAACAGTTGGTATAAAAGGTAAAATAGTGGATATAGGTATCACACTTTAAAAAATTAGGTGGTTGAAGAGGGATGGAAAGGAGGATGTTTTTAGTTTGGAAGCAGTTAGAAAGCTAAATTATCTGAATTTTATTTTTTTGTTTTTTGTTTTTTGGGGGTTTTTTTTTTGTTTGTTTTTTTTGTTTTTTTGCTTTTTGGTACGTGGGTAGCTCCCTGACTGGAAATCGAACCCAGGCCGCAGCACTGAGAGCGCCAGCGCCGAAGCCTTAAGCCACTACACCACCAGGGAACTCCTATCTGCATTTTAAATGTTAAGATGAATTCAGTGGGAAGGGAATAGTAAAGTTTTTGAAGATGGAAGTACATTTGAAAGCTCAAGTTCTTTCTGCTTAAGGAAGACTCTACTGCAGAGTGACTAGTATGGCCCTAAAATGGCAAATGGATACCCCACTACTTCCCTGGCCCACAAACCCAACCCCTTGATGATTTAGGAGTATTCTAATGAAAAGAGTACAGTCACTGGAGTCAGAAAACCTAAAGCTAAATCTTGATTTTAGCTATTAATTGATTACTGCCAGCCACTCACTCTTATTTAAATGACTCAGCTAGTGATTTTAGGCATTTCAGGATGCCTAGAAGCTCCTCCATCAATCTCTTTCTCATCTGCACAGCTACTGCATTTTACATGATCATGTCCTTCTGACCACAGTTGATTGTCCTAGCACCTCATCACTTTGACAGTATTTCATTAGGCAGGAGGAGCGTTTGACCCGAGATCAGCCAGTAAATGTCTTCCTGGTATTTTAAGGCCTAGGATGAGAGAGAGGCTTAATGAAATCTGTAAGATGTAAAACTAGTGACACCTTAATGGTTGTATTTTCTACCACATGAGAGAATGATGCTGACGAGAGCAAATTAAAGACAAGGCAGAGGGAGACAGGCAGGCACAGTCCTGGTACCTGTAGAGTTCATAAGACCTAGCTTTATCCCTCCCTTACCCTCCTAGTTTGGTTATCTAATGCTTTCTTGCATCCCATGAGCCAGTGGAGCCAACTAATGTCCTTTAAAGTCAAACTAGTTTGAATTTAATTTCTATGCCTTTTAACTAAATTAATACCTGAATGTGCATGAAGCATTCTGACTCCAAAGCTCATACTTTCTCCACTGTACAATGGTCCTTCTCTAAGGCTAAAATCCTGTGTCTGAAGTTCCATCCCTTCCTAACTTGGGAGGGCTTTAGTGAACTATTTCTGTCCTCTCAAGTATGTTTGGTTTCTTTCCCTCCCCTAGATTCTTCTCCGAAGTACTGGCATATGCCTCCTCCCTCAAAGCTTTCTGTTTATTCTCTGGGCTTCGCTAATTCAATTGTGACTCAGGCATGAATAGGGATTTTGGTAGAAGATAAGGTTAGAAAAGTGGTAGATCGGGGTCAGATTGAGAAAAAAATTGGACTATTAAGTAGTTTGCTGTTATTATCTAGACCAGAGATGGTTAATAGAACTTTCTGTATGTTGGGAATGTTTTATATCGGATTTCTTTTGTTTTTAAACCAAGGAAATGGTGTGAGTTTTAGAAACAAACAAACAAAAAAACTAGGAACAGTGTGGTTATTTAGATGGTGAGAAAGAGGCAAGAATAGAAAAATCACTTTCTGTTCTGGATGATAATGGCTGTAAAGGGTGGGGAGCATAGGGAGATGGGCTGGTTTAGGGAGGTGGGCAAGGAGTTCAATGCTACAGAAGCTGAGTTGTGGGACATATAGACAGAGATGTCCAATAGACAATTGTAAATAAGAATTCAGAGCAGAGCAGAACAGAGAAGGCACGGGCTAGAAGTAGAAATCTTTGTAGTCATCTACGTAGAGGTGATAGTCTTAAGAGTGGGTAATGTTTTCCAAAGAGGGTACGTAAACCTTGAAGAAAGGAGCATCAAGGACAGGACTTTGAAAAATATAGTAGACTCTCCATTAACCAGAACTCAAGCAACTGGCAAAAAAACAAAACAAACAAACAAACAAACAAAAAACATTTTGCTGGTTACTTGAGAGTGCCAGTTGCTTGAGTTCCAGTTAACAGAGAGTTTCCTTACATTTATCTGGCATCTACCAATCCCTATGCACGCTGGTTAGCTGAGCGTCTACTGTATTTATTTAAGTATGTGTCTGTATTTACTAGTTAGAAAAGGGAGGAGGAGTGAGCCAAGTTGAAGTTACTTACTGTATGATATATTTAGGAAACCAGCATTTATCCCCGCAGGTGGTAGCAAGAAGCCTTTAAGGGTAGTCCGGGTCAGGAAGATTAGACATTTTACTTGAAAATGTGAATATGTATAGGAAATCAACATAGCTAATTTTTATTCACTCATAATATGGATCTGGTAAGATCATTATATTTAGCAGAAATGGGGCAAATAAAAGCTATCATTGTGCTATCATAGTGTCATTTCTGCCAATACAGTATAAATATGTCTGTAAAATGTGGTGAATATTTGGTCGGGTTGCCAAGAAACATAGCAGACTCTAGTCCATGTCAATTAGTTTATAAACCTGGGGGAGACAGTGCCTAGCCCCCTTGGTGTTTTCTAGATAACGAATAGCTGTAAATAATATTATGCTTAATTGGATTTTCTTTGTAAGATTAAGGAGAGATTATTTGAGAAGACCTACGCAAGACGGCACTTTATTATGGCAGAGAATTTCCCCCAGTGTGTTACACGCTTGTAAAGGAACACGGAGCGTAGTGATTATGCCGCCTGCTGAGAAAGGCTTGGGAGAAGATCGAAGGGCTGTGAGAGTAAAGAACTGCAGCTGGAGAGAGGGCACTGTCAGGAGAGGCACAGAGGAGGAAGGAACGAGGGGGAGAATAGAGGCAGGCTTCCGGTCAGAGCGCTGGAGGAGGCCGTAAGCGGCAGGTCAGCTTGCTCCCCAGCTCAGTGCCCCAATACGTAATAGGTACTCAGTGACCGTTTCCTGAAGGAACGGGGGAAGGACAGCTTGGGAAATGAGAAATTGTGGCTCCCGCGGGAACAGTGGAACCCTACTTTGGCCCCCACTGTACTGTAGCCATTACTTGACCTCAGTCATCATATATGTCTTCTTGACCTTGGGTTGCTGTTGAGTTTATTGTTAGAACATATACTAAATGTGTAAATATTCCAAGTAGTTTTAACTTCTCATTATTGTCCAGCTCCAGGGGGTAAGCATGAGGCAAGGTAGGAACGCTCTGCTGTTTCAAAATATGGTGCGCGCAGGGGGCTCCCTGGTGGGGTAGTGGCTAAGGCTTCAGCACGCTCAACGCCACGGCCTGGGTTCGATTCCCAGCCAGGGAGCTCCCTCCCCCCCCCCCAAAAAAAAAAAAGTATGGTGAGTGTACCTCAGGACTGGGAAGTTTAATTTCCTTTTAAGGCTGTAGCAGAATAGGTGTGACCGTGTTTAGTCCCTGAATACCCTGGTCTTGGGTCACATGGGGAGCACTTCTGGCTGACTGGACAGAGGTGTGGTTTCTTGAAGCAATCAAGAATGATAAACAGGGTGGGGGGTAACAATTTTTATATGGGTATGTAAATGATGTAAACATGTAAGATTTTAATACACAAAACTCATCGGATGCTGTGCAATTCCAAGTTTCTGCTTTTTTTATTCAAAACTCCTCTGAAATCTGATAGTTCATAAAAACTTAGTGTACAGAATTTTAGCTAATTCCTTTACTCAATTATTATGGTGTCCTCACATCTGATAGCAAAAGCAAATTTTAGAATCTAAGATACAAGCCCACATAGGTTGTGTGTGCAATTTTAAGTGAATATATGTATATATCTGCAACCCAATTTAATTTATACCCTGTACCCTATACAGTATAGGGTATATGTGGTGCAGACTATGCACCACTTATTATGCATGTAAATATAGTATCGTGGTGCATAGTCTGCAAAGGAAAATTGGGCTAAGAAAAAGTTCTCATTGATCTATTTCATTCAATATACGTTTGTGTCTAACAGGCACTGTTTCAGTCGCTGGGGATGCAACACTGAACAAAGTTCAGAGTCTGCCCATCTAGAGCTGTTGTCAAGGCATCCTTTCAGAGGGTCATACTTCAGATTATAATAGATGGTAACTAATCAAATAAGCAAAGGTAATTTAGTCATATAGGAGAGTGGTACTCTCAGGGACTTGAGATATAAACTAAGAAAGTGAAGACAAGGATTTTGGTTTGGCTTTTTTGTGTGTTGTGTTCAGAGCCCAAAATAGTGTTTGGCTCATAATAGACATTCAAGAAATATATGTTGTTGATTGAAGTGTTTATTTTGAATTTGTATAATCACAGACATGTACTTTAGCAAATAATTTTTATATCTAGCTAGTTGAAAAGTGTATAATCTCAGTTACCTTATTTTTATGTTTGTTACCTCCTTTTGTTTCTCCTTCTGCCCTCATATCAGGGTGCAGGAGAAACTTATAAATATTAATAATTAGTCATATGGTGATCTGATATTGCAAAGGATGGATTTGGAAAGCTACTTAAGAGGTCATCTTTTGTTCAGCTTCCTGCTGAGGAAAAACTGAGTAAGATGGTTAGGTATGTGTTTTTAATTAATCATTTAAAAAACTAGGACAACATACTTGAGTACTCTCTTGAGAAAATGGAGAAAGGTACTTAACCCTACATATAAAGGTACTAACCTGAAACTTTTAGAACTTGTAACTGTGTGGGAAAGTGTGTGTGTGTGGTGGGGGGAAAGACAACCCAGCACAACTAAGCTGCTCTTTGTTGATATCAGAAATGGGCCTGTCATTCATTTTGGCATTGAAGCATAGCCTCCTATCTCAGGGGGCAGGACCAGCAATTTTTTTTTGCCTCCCGAAGAGCTGGACAGTTATTACAGGTTGAAAAGCCCTGATCAGTTTTTCAAGAGTTTCTCCTCCTTCCCGCCCCCCCCACCCCCACCCCCCGCAACCACCCACCCCTGAAACTCATGGTGCTTTTGCTCTGCTTTCAAGATGCATTAAGGTCTCCTGCTTTGTGACTGCTTTGGAGCCAGCAAATACCCTGACATGTATAATTCGAATTATACAGGTTTTATGAGTAAGTTTAATCTTATTTTTAGCTAGTTAAAATTCAAGTGATTTTTGGGAAAATGTTAGGTTGGAGCCAGAAATTTTATTGTTTCACCACTTTTATTGTAAGCACTTTTTAAACAACCTTTACTTTAATAAGAAAGCAAGATTCTACATGAAAAGTCCCTTGTGACTCTGAAGACCTGCACTTTTGGTTTCTTTTCAAGTGTCTTTGTGGCATTAGATACTATAATATATGTCTTCTGGGAGACAGTTAACAGAATAGTTTTCTTGAGCATCTTTTTAGTTTTACTGAGAAATATTTTAAATTGAGCTTTCTGAGCTCGATTGCTTATGTCTGACAACAGTCTCAAGTTTCCACTGAATGGTAACAAAGACTGTAGAGTGTTGTTGGTACTGCAGTGAGAGGCATGCTTCTTTAGACCAGGTAAGAGAGATCATTTTGGTTCATACTGCTGGGTGAGTTTTTACAGCGCTTATTTTATATTCTTTCAACAGCAGCAATGTTAAATTGATAAATAGCCAGGAGCACGCTAAATTCAAGACGTCCTTGCTTGTTGCAGACAGGAAAACTACAGAGTATGGAGGTTGGGGTGGGCAGGGGGGGAGGGGTAGAGTAAGCTTAGTTTATCACTCAGTTACTTATAAACATCAATTAAAATGTGAAAATAATTCTGGAGCTCAGTTTTCTTCGTTCAAGAACTAAGGAATCAGTTGAGGGAATAAAAATTTTTAAAGATACTTCATGGTTATTACTTGTGAATGCAATTCAAAGATAGTTTTTACTTTCATTTCTTTCTAGTATAGTAGTTAATAAAATAAACTTTGCCCTCAACTATGCATTTTTTTTTCATTTATGAAAACTTTTAAATTGTCAAGAGCAAAATATGCTTCCTCAGGAGTCATGGAATAAACTTGGCACTTAAAAAAATATTTTAGCTTTTATAGGTGTTTCATTCCTTTTTTTTCCCCCTGGTACATTTTTCTTAAAAGTATTTGTGCTTTGAAAATGTCAGCTGTATTCTAATGAAGCTCAGGCATTGTTTGCTCATAAAGGGGCCAGTGCATTCCACTGCTTTATGGTTTATTATGAGGCACAGTGTGAGAGTGTGGGTGGCACCATTTGGTGGCTGCCTCTTGGGGTAGTGACTGCCATTATGTTAGCATTAGATTGTCAAAGAAAATATAGCAGGCAAGATCCTGTATGAATCCGGGTACTGTGAAGAAAATCCTAACCCTAAACAATACTTACTGAGCCAGGAATGTGTGACAACTTGTTTGAATTGATCACTTCAAATATACTCTTAAAAGTCTGCATTATAGTTACAATTACTATTCTACTAGTTACATTTCTTGTTTTTTGATGTATATAACAGTTACTCATTCTTTGAACCTTAATGAGGAAGTGAATGTTTCTAAGTAAACAATGACATTTTAAGTAGATACAGTAAAATGTTAAATAATACATTTACTTTTTAAAAAGTTTTAAGCAACTTAGTGTGGGTGAGGAGGGGTTGTGGGAGGTAGGTCCAGCAGAGAGCCTTTCTTTCAGTTAGGAAAGCTCTGATGAAAAAAGCAACAGATGTTTCTTCTGTTACAATTGAGGTGGTTTCATTCAAAATTCACAGTAGCTGAAATAGGGAGGGGGAGGTCATAAATCTGACTTAATCAGTGAACAAATAAAACTTTTAGTAATTTAAATTTATTCTTTTATATTCAGGATTTGAGAATCAGTATAGGGTAACATTTTGTGTAATACACCTTTTGAAGACACTTTCTGTCTTAAAAATATGTGTACTTAATGGAAATGTGAGAAATAATTTTATTGCATTTAAGTTATGGGGGAAATGGTCATTAAATTATATAGAATATTAGGGAAAAAACTAAGCCGTTATGAGAAGTCCTAAGGTTGCCACAGTTTGTAATTGCACAATAGGTACTAAGGCTTAAAATGAAATTGCAGTATGAAACTTCATTTGTGGATAGTGATAGGTCATTTTATCTTCAAAGAGAAGCATGAGATTTATTTCAGAAGATCTTTGAATAAGAAATGTAGGAAAAATATTTTGAGTTTATTTGAAATGATGTGTTGCAGTTTGGCTCTAAAAAGAAAGAAACTACGGTTAGATTTGGTTGCTAGTTTGAGGAAGGGAATGAGTATCTGCTCGAAAGAGTGGGAAGAGGTTGGAAGCAGTATGCATGCAATGAGAGCAGAGTAAAAACTTCTAAATTTTTGGAATTCATAATGAATAAAGTAAAAACCTTTCCTTTACTAGTAACACAAAGAGAAGTTCTGTGCTTTTGTAAAGTGCATTTAATACACATTGCAACTTCATTCAGTTTCTTAAAGGTTAACTCATACAATCAGTGTGCCAGATCTTTCACATATTAGGCACTCATTTAAAAATTGTCACACCCTACACTATAAAATTAGTAACAATATGTAATAACCAAGAAATTCTTTGAAAACATAAGTCACAATTTATGTATGGAGCAAATATTGAATGGTTTTCTAAACGTTTAATTGGTGTAAGGAGAAAACTGGAAAAGATATCAACATTTGAGGGTATTATTAAACTTCTCTTGCTGTTAGGATATATGGGCTGCCCTGAAATTTTTCTTTGCTTCCAATAATGATGACAGAATTTAGGGATTTTGAAGCTTTGCAGATCATCATTTTAATTCAGATTAAGATATTCTAAAATTGGTCAATGTACATTTTTGCTTTTTTGGTATGTGGGTAGCTCCCTGACTGGGAATCGAACCCAGGCCACAGCACTAGCACTGACAGCGCCAGCGCCGAAGGTTTAAGCCACTACACCATCAGGGAACTCCCACATTTTTGCTTTTAAAGGAATAACAATATGTAGTAGCCATTTAAGTTTTCCCCTTTATCGTAAGTATTGATAAAATAATTTACATGGGAGTTTAACATGGATTTATAACCTATAAATTTGACTAAAGTGTAAGAACTTTTACAGTTTTGACCAAACTTTGATGGAATAGACAGCTCTAAAAAAGAAAAAAAAGTTGGTGGCTTCTTATAGGATATATATAACTATGACAGCCTTATAGGTTGTAGTTATCAAAAATGTGTGTGTCGCTTATGGTTATAAATGTAGGCATTGATAATAAATTACTTAACAAGGAAAACAACATTAGCAACAGCAATACAGTAATAATTGAGACTATTAACCCTTCAAATTAAGAGCAAAATACTGAAAGATTTGTGGAGTGAGGTTCCTGTTTCCTGCCTTGTGTATGAACTCTTAGCACACAACTGAGGTCTGAGGAATCTGACCCTTATCTATTCATTGTTGTCCAAGCCAGGATACCCAAAGAGTGACTGAGATGTTTTCTCTGCTTTACGTGTGTGTATGTAGTTAGAAACAATTAATGACAGCCTAGAAATCTCTCATATTTGGGGTGTAGGCCAGAGGGGAGATTTGTCTGATTTCATATTTTTTTCTGAAAAGAAACCTTTATTGTTTGGGAGCAGGAAAAATAGTATGAATGTTGTGCTTTAAGTGTATTATGAGTTAACTGTTGTGCACATGGATCCAGAAACCTGTCACGTAGTAGCCGTATTTCTTTCTACCAAGTTTCAAGCAACCAATTTTCAAATGAACCTTTGGAGCTTGGCTCTAAAGCTGGCATTTATCAGTAAGGGGGCTTGGTTGTTGGCACTTTGCTAGCTTGAGTTGCAGTTTGGCAACTTTGTGGGCAGACAGAAGTATGAAGAGACTGCTAACTGGTCACTTACTGTGTGCCAAGTAGACCCAGTGGAACTTGTAAAAGTTTGCAAACTCTTTTAATGGATAAGATTTTAATACAAAGATTTTGTTAATAATATTGATGTCTAACTTGATTTCTTGCTCTTTACAGTATGATTTAAATGTAGCTTCAGTAATCCCTCAAGTAGAACATGTTGAAATTAAAATATTAATAACATTATGGTATTGAACGAGCTACTCAGTGTGGCATTATGGAATACAGTAATCTCTTTTCATTTGCTAAGAAATAGAACTGTTTTGAAACTGATTCATGATCTTTGGTCTTTCTGACTTTGTGTCCTAAGGTTTTAAATTTATTTTAAAAACACAACTTTGTAATTCTAAATCTGTCTGCAGTCATTGCCACCTTCTATAAGTATAGTAGAAAATCATCTCTCTTGACTGTAAATTTAAAATGATTTCTTTGTCAACACTGTCTGGGACAGAGTACCATCCCAGAGGGGCTGTGGGCTTCATGAGAATGATGTACAGCGGGGAGCCTTTGAGTATTCTAATAGTAAATTCTGGTCCTCGTGCCTTGATCTGCGGTAGCCACTCGGTGGCTGTTGGTACAAGATAAAATGTGTTGCTTTCCGTCACTGTCTTACTGGGCGTGCCAAGAGTGTCTGTGCCACCTGCTGGGTGTCCTGGAGGGCTGTGATGGTGGTGCTAAAAGTAGCTGTTAAAAATAGGCTAAACGTTGAAAAGATACATTTAAGAACAAGAGACTAGAGAAAGAAGGGTCACAGAGCCCTTTCTCTTTTTAAAATGGAAATAGTGGTAAGTTAAGTGTAGTAGAAAGAATCTGCTTATTATCTGCTCTTACTGCACTTCCTTAGTTTAAATAAGGAGGAAAAGGAGACCCGAAGCCGTCTTTGCCTGTCTTGCCTGATCACAAGAATCCCCTGAGGGACTTGTTACCAACACACACCCCCACATGGTTTCTGATTCTCGAGGTGTCTGGTGGAACCCAGGAATGTGTATTTTGAATCAGAGGGACACTGTCCTCCCAGTCCTTTCACCCCGTTTGCCTTTTATGACGAGACACATTTGGGAAGATTGCTGTGAAGGATTGGAAGGATCAAGTTGTTTGAGGCCATGTGGTAAACTTACTCAATTATTAATCAGAAGATGTATTATACTAAAATGGGATATTCTAATTAAGCAGGTGGAATAGAAATGAGAAAATTAAGAATTAAAAGATTCGTTTGACTGAGCAAGGTAATAAAAAAAAAAAGGGACAAAATGTCTTGTTTTAACTGACGATAAAGAAGCCAGTGAAAAAGCAGCAGGATCAGATCTGTAAATGACACAAATGTTTTTGGATGGACATATTAAAAATATTGAAAGGGAAAGGTCCTACAAAACAAACCTGCTGAGAATGGATTAAATGATTTCCAAGATCTTTTAGCTTTGAGGTTTGAAGAACTAAATAGAAGCAGTTATAATAGTCCAGATACCAGAATTTGAATTAAGGGGTTCATTTAAGAAGTACTATTTAAATCCTGCCACGTGGGAAGATAGAGAAAGATTTTTTTTTTTTCTCCTTTCAAATTGAAGAATCCAGGGTATTTAATGGTTCTGGATACCAGATAAAGAAGGAGCTTGGTAATCATTTTAAAAGGTGCCCTCTAAGTATAAATGCTTATCAAAGCCAAGAGAACAGATTTGACCCGCTAGGGAAAGTATGTAGGAAAGATTGACATAAAAGATTTATTGACCCATTTAGGAGTATGCCCTTGGGGCTATGGAGGTATTTCTTCTTATGGCCATTCCAAGGATTTTTTCTTCTGTTCATGGGAAGATACTGGTTAGCTGGTCCATTTGAAGGAATCCTAGAAGTCCTGTGTTCTCACAGCTGCAGAAACATCTAGGTTTTTGCTTTCATGCCTATGATATGTAGGAATGTGTATTCCAGATCTTCTGTTCCTATGTGTGTGCTAATGGGATGCTTGATTTCCATTTTGGAAGCAAATACAGAGGGGAGGGAGAAGTTTTAGAGATCACTTTAATCATTATACTTTGGAGATATTATGAGCTTTGATCTTCTATTTCTCATCCTTCCATTTATTGCAATATTGTAGTCCCCCAAGTTAAATCGTTTAGTAATAGTGACGACCTGTGTATTTAATCTTAGGAAGTTTGGTGAACATGATTGAGTACAAATGCAACAAAATACAACATAAGAGGCTTATCATGTGCAGATAGGTAGGGCACATTATAACTATACTATTAATAGTAGCTAGCTATAAATAAAATGAAAACGTAAAAATAAGACATGTATGTTTCAGCATAAAAATAAAGGAAGTCAGAGTCACTTCAGGGTTTATTTACTTAACCTTTACTCTCCCCCCAACCCTGATGTGCACGTTATACACAGATACGCTATATTTTATTTATCTCACAGGTTTGGTATTTCCAGTCAGATACACTGTCTTTTCTAATTAATTATGAGTTATTAAAAAGTGTTTCACTTACAAAGATAGTGTTTTTTTATCTATTGGGCTTGACTTATTTTTCTAAATAAAGGTGATAGGTATACCCTGACTCCCTAAGCCATCTACGGTAGACGCTCTGTTAAGTGGAACTCAAGCAACCGACACACCCAAGCACCTGACAAAATGTTTGTGCCGGTTGCTTGAGATTTTGCCGGTTGCTTGAGAGTGCCGGTTGCTTGAGTTCCGGATAATGGAGAGTGTACTTACATATATCCATCATCTACCCATCCCCATGCGTGCCGGTTAACTGAGAGTCATTTCAGAGTATGTCATTTCTCCCTAGTCTACTCTGTCTTCGGTGACATATATAGCTTTCTAGAAGCCTGGCTGAAATTAGAAATACCGTTTGAAGGCTGTGGAATCTCTGCTGTTTGCAAAATGAATTAGCCTGTTCCAGAATCAGCCTGTGACTTGATCTCATTACTAATGTATTTGAAATGAATCGATAGTCCTTTACAATAGTTATGAAAGAAATAGATAAAAGGGTAGTATGGGAAGAAATGCTTGACCTTGCTGACTGCTAGCACCCACATAAATAGCAGATCAGGGAAGCAGAATAGAAAGTCAATAAATTGACCCAAATAAGTAAATCGATCAAGGTAGCATTTCATATCAGGGAAAGGGAGGAGATTATTCATTAAAAGTAATAACTATCTGGGGGAAAAAATGGAATCTTTCATTTCTTACATCAAATAAATCCCAGATGGGTGAAGGATGTAAAATTTAAAATGATGGCATTAAACTACTATAAGAAAACATGAGGGATATTTAATATAATCTTAGTATATAACTAAATATAATTAATTTCGAAGTACAGCATATCCAACTGGAAATGCAAGACCCGGAAGATAAGTAAAATATGCATAGCATGTCTACGTACAATGTACACCTCCAGGGCGGGGAGGAAAGATAATACACTTCTCAGTTACTCTGACTTCTTATATTTAAATATACTCACAGATGTTAAAATCATAAAAAGAGAGAACTATAAATTGACTGCAACTTTTTTTAGTGTACAGAGAAAATCATATGTAAAAGAAAAAGACATGCCAAATTAGAAAAGTTATTTGTGGCAGATACAACAAAGAATATACTTATGGCTTCAGTATTTAAAGAAGGTCTACCAGTGAAAGCACCAACAGCCAATAGAAAGATGGACATAATTCTCAGGGGGGGAAATTTAGATGACTTTTAAACAAAACAAGTCAGCTTTCTTCATAATAGTAGAATCAAAATCAGGTACTGTTTTAAACTTAAAAATTGACAGAAAGAGGGGGTTCCCTGGTGGTGTGGTGGCTAGGCTTCCGCACGCTCAACGCCTTGCCTTGGGTGCGAGTCCCAGCCAGGGAACTACCAAAAAAAAAAAAAAAAAGAAAGAAAGAAACAAAGTTTGTTAACACACAGAGTTGCTAAGGATATATGGAAATAGAAACTGTTACACATTTCTTGAAGGGAAAAGAAGTTGGTACAACCAATGTGTGTAGACATATATGGTCATTGCAGTATTATCTATAGAAATAAAAAGTTTTACAATTAAAAGTGTTTGTAATACTAAAAGTTTTTCTATTATAGTAAGTAAACTGCTATAGCTATAAAAAGAAATACTGTGTAGCTAGCCAAGTAAATATTGAGGCAAACTATATATGTACAGGTATGGAAAGACATCTAAGATAAATACAGTATTATTAAGTGGGAAAAAAAGCAATGTGCAAACTGATGTAGTTTTCAACCATATATGTAAGGAAAAAATGATATTCATATATGTCTAGAATATTTCTGGAAGGTTATATACAAACTGGCACCAGGAGTTGTCATTAGAGAAGGGAATGGGTAGGTAGTGGTTGGGGATGACATGAGACTTAGTTTTCACTATGTGCTTGTCTCGAATTTATATCGTATGCTTCCATAACTCATTCTCTCGTTCACCCAGCACATTTTGTTGAGCTCTGCTATATCCCAAGCAGTGTGCTAGGTGCTGGAGATGAGGCAGTGAATGAGATAGCAAACCCCCTGTCCTTTGTAGAGCTTAGCATTTCGAGAGTGGGTGGGCTATGGACAGGCAATAATTACATAAGGAAGTAAATATAAATATGCAATATATCATATAGGGATAAGAACCAGCATGCCTTGTTTTATTGTGCTTTGCTTTATTGTGCTTCACAGATGTGGTTTTTAACAAAGAGAAGGCAAGACCTTCCACCAGCAAAAGGATTACGACTGGCTGTATTGTGATACGCGCTTTGTTGTGGTGATTTGGCAGTGAACCTGCAGTATCTCTGAGGTCCGCCTGTGCTCTGGTGCAAAAGCGTAGTAAGTTAGGAAGTGCCCATGTAGGCTGGTGAGGCACCTCTGAGGCAGTGATGACTGAGCAGAGACTTGAAGGAAGCTGAGGAATGAGGCAGGTAGATATCTGGGGAAGGTTCCAGGCAGAGGAAGCTATAAGAACAAAGGCCATGAGGCAGAAATTCGCTTGGCATGTTTTGAGGAACAGCAGAGAAGTCAGTGTAAATGTGGTGAAATGAAGTAGGGGGGAGACTGACAGGTGATGCGGTCCGGATGGAGGGGTGGAGTGCTGTAGGGCTCTGTATGTAGATCATGAGCACTTACGCTGACAGATGCAAAACCAACTGGAGGGTTTTGAAGAGAATCACTCCCCCCAGCAGGATTCCTCTGCTGTGTGGGCGATAGAACAGTGCTGTGCACTAGCGTAATGTGAACCACTTACGTAATTTAAAATTTCCTAGTGGCCACGTTTAGAAAGATAAAAAGAAGCAGGTAACATTAATTTTTAATGATAGATTGCCTTTTACCAGATATATTTGAAATGTTATTATTTAACACGTATATTAGCATAAACAATTATCAATGAGATATTGTACCTATTTTGGGTACTTAGCCTTCAAAATCTGATGTTATTTTATACTTGGAGTTCATTTCCATTTAGATGCTGAATTTTCAACAACTGAAGTGAAATGTTAAAATGTAGTACTACCAAAACAAAAAGCTGTGTTTAAAGGGAAAATATTTTATACTGCTTTAGTTTTAAATTTAAATTAAGATTATATAAATGTGAAATTCAGGATCCCAGTTGCACTGAGCACATTTCAGGTACTTGCTAACGCCCCTTCCTTGCGTCTTACTGGATTGGAGAGAATGCGAACAGGGCTGGGGGGAGGGAGGTGCAGAAGCAGCTTAATAAACCAGGAAGATAATGTAATGAACCACGCAAGCCATGGTGACTGGGGTAGCAGTGGAGTGGCTGAGAAGTGGTTCTATTCAGGATTTATTTTAAAGATAAAGCCAACAGGATTTATTAATGAATTGGGATGGGGAGCGGTCAGGAATTAGATTTTGGATATGTTAAGTTTGAGAGACCTATTTAAACATCAAAATGGAGGTGCAAGAAGTGACAGTTGGATACGTGAATCTAAAGTTCAGGAGAGAGGTTTAATCAGAAGAAGTGTACGTGGGGACTGTCAGATCACCTAGTGAGGAAGAGCTGGCCGAGTCGGGGGACTAAATTAAGGCGCTCCCTGATGTTTTTAAAGAGCAGGAGTCAGCAGAAGGGAGAGTAGTGGTTTGGATACCAAGTGAAGAGTGTTCAAAGGAAGGTGTGATTTAAAAAAAAAAAAAATGTGTCAGATATGGCTGGTAGGTTAAAGTAAGTTGAAAGCTGAGAAATGACCGTTGGATTTAACAACATGGAGATGATCTTGACAAAAGCTATTTCCATGCAGTTGTGGGGGAGAAATGGGAGTAGATTAAAGAAAAAAAGTGGAGGTAGCCAACATTGACAGATTTTGTGTTTTGCTGTAGAGGGCAACAGCAGTGATGAGTTGATAGCCAGAGAGCTGTGCATGGTTAAGAAAAATTGTTTTGTTTTATTTTTCTTTTTATTGTTAAATTTATCGGGGTGCTTTTGGTTAGTAAAAATTACATAGGTTCCAGGTATTCAATTCTACAGTGCGTCATCTTATCACCCAGAGTCAGTTCTCTTTCCATCACCATATATTTGAGAAGAAAAATCGTTTTTGTTTGTTTTTAGAGGCAAGAAATGATGCGTGTGTATGTGCTGATGAGAGCAGTTTAGCAGGGAGGGAAGCATTGTGATGATGCAGGAGACTTACAAGACACACTAGCTGGAGGGATATAATTTAGACAAATCTGTAAACTACCCATTTAAAAAATAAATTAAAAAAGAAATAGCCACAAACGAAGTTAACAGGAGAAAAGCAGGAGTGTTGTATAATCTATAATTAGCCCCTTACTAATAAACAGAAAACTGCCTGGGTCACTTTTTCCCATCATTTTTTTATTAAGGTATAATTTACATGCGGTAGAATTGCGTTTGACAGACACGTGTACCACCACAATCTTGGTGACTTTTAAACTTTTATTTGGAGCTGTGGGTTAGCTTGTCCTGTGAAAGTTGGACCCTGTTCATGTGGGATAGACGAATGCTACTGCTTTGACATATTTATAAACTCATAAAATAGGTGTGTTCTTTCCTGCAGTAAGTTACTAATTTGGTTCTTTTAGGAGGATATGATATAGGCTTGGGTTAAGAAGGTCTTCCCATAAGCTAATTTAGGCAAAAAAAACCAAAAATCTCCCCCCCCCCCAAGTCAGTGCTGTGAAAAAATAACTCACACTGGCATTATGTAGACAAACTACAGTTATTTGACTAAATTTTTACATTTTAATTGGACATATTGGAGGTGATTAACTGAAACTGGAACCCCCTAAAGAGTTATGAGTAAAAGCAATCTTGGGTGTCCAGACGATTCTAATAGAAAACAGAAAGATTCCATTTACTCAAGAAAATGAGATAAAATTTGAGCCAAAATTTTGCGCCTGGGCCACAGTTTGGCGTGAGGTTTTAGCTCTTTCTCCTAGCCGCTTCCATGGGTGATTGATCTCATTTAGTTAATGCAGGGAATTGCCAGAACCAAAATCCACGCAGCTCTTTACATGTTTGTTTTCAGTAAATGCGTCAAGTGCCGGGGCTTGGCTTCTGCACAGCGCCAGGCCCCTGCTGCCAGCAAGCTGGGGAGGAAGGCCAGGCACTTAGGAACGATTGTTAAAACTCGGTTTGGTTTACTTCTCTTAACCTGACTGAAATTTTGGGAGACTGGATGGTTGTAACCTACTTACATATGTCCTTTTGAGTAAAAAAGGAATTACATTGCTATTGCTGAACCTAGTTGATTTGATGAAAGTAAATTTTGTCTAAATATATACTTGGCTTTTATTGGTGGATATTACAATTATTGACATCCCAGCGAAGCCCCTTTAACTGCTCCTAAAGCAGATTTCATTTTTATTAATTAAAAAACACAGATACCTCATTTACAGATCTTCACCTTGTCTCAGGGGCTGTGACTGATTCTTTTTTCTTCAGACTGGCAGTTGCTTTTTAAATTATAAAACAAATGCATGCATGTTCATAAAATGTTTTTCGAATAATAAAATGAATAAAACAATGTGCAACATTCTTACATGGTACTCCCAGAGCAAATCTCTATTAAATTTACTATTTATCTTGCCAGATATTTTACGCATATATAAACTTACATGTATATATAGTTTTTAAGGTAAATGGAATCACACTAATCATATTCTGTTTTAATGGGACCATTTTTCCATGGCAATACAAACTTGTATTTGGGGAGGAGGACAGTATAATATTCCATCAGATACAAGTACCCAAAGATGTTTGAGTATTTAAATTCTTTCCAGGTTTTTGCTTTTATCCACAGTCTGCAGTCCTAGCACAAGTGTAAGTGTTCTTACCTGCTTAGTGTATTAGGATATATATCCAGCAGTGGAATTGCTGGTCAGGGGGCATGCACACTATTAGTTGTAATTTGTTACTGAGGCCGTGGAGGGTAGCTGCTGAGGTGGAAGGGGGCTCTAAAATGTGTATAATTATTTTTAAAGCACTTAACTTAAAATTTCATGTCCTAGAACACAGTTTCATTACCCCTCTGATTACACTGTCAGCCTGCCCTCAGGAAAGGCTCCCTCCACCCACAGACTGTTAGCCCCTTATGTGCAAGAGACAGTGTCACCTGCACTGAGTATCCAAAGTGCTTAGCATTAGTATTTGACATATAAGTGAGTATACAAGTATGTAGTAGTTGCCAAGCAAAAATTTTTTAAATATACCCAGTGTGCCACATCTTTACCAACTCAAGCATTATCAGAGTTTTTAATCTTTATCATTCTGGTAGATGAAAAGGTTTCTTTTTTTAAATGTTATTTCTCTTATTATTAAAATCAAACATCTTTTCATATGATCACTGACATTTCTATTCATGTACTCAACTTTTATGTTGCTATTGACTTTTATGTTGCTATTTTATTGCTATTGACTTATAAATGGGAAGTTAAGTAAATAAAAACATTTTAAGGATGTAATCTAATGACCTCTGTCTTGCAAATATGTTTGTCAGCTCTGGAATTTGTCTTTTAAGTATATTGGGTTGTTTGCTACTTGGATAATATTTATTTTTAGGTAGTCAAATCTATTTAGTGTATTTACTTAGATCGTTTTTACTTAGATTTCTAAATTCTCTAACATGTTTGAAAGGGCCTTCCTCATCCCCAAATTATAAAAAGAAATTATTACATTTCTCCTAATACCTTTTTAAATTTTTGTACTTAAATATTTTATCTTTCTGAAGTTACTTTTGTGCAAGATGAGAAATTGAAATCTAAGCTTTCTTTTAAACCAAGGGACAGTCTCTTGTCTCAGCAACATTTCTCAAGTAATCAGTCCTTTCCCCACTGATATGAAATGCTGCCTTTACTGTATGTAGAATTTTCATATATAAATGAAATAATTTCTGGACTTTACTTTCTGTTTTGTTTATTTCTTTATCTGTTTCTTAGCCAGTATCACTTTATTTCAATCACTCTAGCTATGTAGTAATTTTGAAATCTGGTAGGCTGAAAGTTTCCCTCTTCCCCATTAACTCCTTTTTTCAAAATTTTCCCGGAGCTCCCTGGTGGTGTAGTGGCTAAGGCTTCGGCACTGTCAACGCTGAGGCCTGGGTTCGATTCCCAGCCAGGGAGCGACCCACGTTTAAAAAAAAAAAAAAAATTCCTGGCTGTTCTCTGCCTTTGCTCTTCCAGATACACTTTAGAATCAACGTGTCAAATTTATTAAGTTCCCTCTAAATGCTTTTGATATTAACTAGCATGACACATCTGGTTTTAATGATGTTCCTTTTTTTGTTTGTTTGTTTTTGTTTGTTTGTTTGTTTGTTTTTCACTAAAGTTTTTTATTCCTAATTTTCTTTTAGTGTTAGATTTAAAATTAGGGTCAACGTGTTCCCTGACCTTAATTATCCTTTTTTTGTTTGTTTCACTGTTTTGTTTTGTTTTAGCAAGTTTTTTACTTCTAACAGTGTGTCAGAGAGGATTTCATCATACACTATCAGCAGCATTAAGGTCATTTTTTAAAAACCATCTGAGAGCCAGAATTTTCAGAGCCGTGTTCTTCCTCACATGGATCCGTGGTGTGTTCCTCTCCTGCCTGGCACTAAGTGTATGACATGTGTCCCTCCCCCTGGAATCATAGGTTATTATTCTCCAGTTAGGTGTCTTCTTAAATGGGTGAAAAACCAACCACATGTGGGGAGTTCTGAAAATAACCTTAATCTTTAGCATTTGTTAAGATATGCATGTCATATTAAAAAATCATTTGCACAGTTACAGAGTAAGAAAACTTTATTTTGTAATACTGGTTGTTCAGTCATGTTTTGAAAACGACAAACAAAGGGCCTGGTGTTTAAATTTATTTCAAACTTAGTATAAGTTATGATACCTGTTAAAAAGTGAGAAAAATACAATTTAGGCTACATTGCAGGAAATAGGGCATCCAGTTTAGGAAAGGTGATAGCTCTAATTTATGCTCATCAGTCAGTTTTTATAGTTAAGTGCAACTCTTTTGTGCCAGAAACTAAACCAGGTGCTAGGATACAAAGCTGAGAGACATAGCCCACTTATAATAGAACTACATGTAAATGATAATAGGTTTTATGAAAATCCAGAAGAAGAGAATCCAGGACTGAGACCACAGGCTGTACAGTTAGAACTGTGGCCCTCACTAGCAATGGGAACTTGTACAGATCATTTAACCTCACTCTAACTCAGAAAATGATATGGAATCCCATTTTCAAGTGCAAGGTGGTGGCAGTTTTCCCAGCAAAAAAAAAAAAAAAAAGGGTGTATGAGTTACACCAAAGCCAGGGTGGTTGGTTGAACTGGGCCTTTCTGGAACCACAACGTATTTCATCTGATGGGAGTGTAGGGTACATGTGGAATGAGCAGCTGAAAATCGAGCTGGGAAGGGCAGCACAGGCGAGGTCTCCAAAACAGGAGCGGTGTGCCATGTTGAGGAATTTGAAAGGCATTTAGGAAGTGTTGTGAAATCTTTGAAGACCTTAAATAGGGGAGTGTCCAGAACAGTTTTTCCAGTTGAAAGACTGGTTTGTCATAATGTGCGGAGGGGCTAGGAAAGCTATTTGAAGTAGGATATCCAGTGAGACCAGTGGCGCTCAGCCCTAGCTGCACACTGGAACCACCTGGAGAACTTCAAACAGTGTGATGCCCAGGTTGACTCCACATCAACTGTATCAGCAGCTCTAGGGGTAGGGCCCAGGCATGGGTATTTTTCCTTGCTTCCCAGGTAATTCCACTGCACAGCCACTGTTGTGAACTGTGGTAACTGCATTCAAACCAGATTTGATAAAGTTCCCAGTTAAAGAAGTGTCCACAGCATAAAGGAACCAGGGTAAGGAGGTAACAGTTAGGATATGGTGGTCAGTTGAATGCGGCGGAGGGTGGGGGCGTTGATTATTTTAGGTTTGGACCACTGGATGCACAATGATTACATTCCACAGCTCAGTTGTGTACCAAGACTGAGAACATGAAAGAGGAACAGATTTGGGTATCGGGACTTACTGAGTGGGCGTGAGAACGGTAAAGAATTTGATTTTTAAATGTGGATATTGAGGGAAAATAATACATGACAAATGGACAGAGCGAAACTTAAAGGGAGGAGCCAATGACATAGTTGAAAACTCAGGAGACGGAGTACATAATCTATGAGTGAGATCCTTGAGGAGACGGAAAGTGTAGAGCAGACATGAAAGAAGTAATTTATATGAGAATTTCCGCTCAGAAGTAAGTAAAAACGTGTGATGGTACAGATAAGTTCACAGGTTGAGGAAGAACTACCTTAGCCTGATGGTCTGATTTCCTTACTGCAGGAGATAGGAGTATCTGCTGGGAATTAGGAGGTAAGGGGATTGAAGAGTCTGGGCAAGCTTTGGAAGAGCTAAGACAGGGGGCTCTCTGAGAAGCTGTCTTTCCCGTCCTGCTCCTAAATGTTTGCTTTTCCCCCAGAGTTTCAGAATTGATTCTCCTTTACATACTTCCTGGGTGATCTCCTTCGTTACATTAGATTGCACTGTTTAACTTCTAAGAGAAACATTGATAAACTGATGTTTGTCTGAGGAGTTAAGTAGTTTATATAGTAGTAGTTCAGTAAATTATTGGTTGTCTTTCATTTTGGGAGTGTATTTTAATTATCTTAATTTAAAATTTCAAGTGTTGAAATCACTTGAAAACACTGCAGATCTCACAAGTTTACCACATCATTAACATAGGTAGGTAGCATCATTTTTTTCTCTGTTGTAGTAAAACTCGAAAAACTACGAGCTGAATATTTTGAAAACATGTTAACTTTTAGTGTAAATATTTTGGATTATACTATAAAGAATTTCTAATAGATAATTATTTTACCTCATGTTATACTTCATGCATTTTTTTGTTCTATGAGGTCTATTAAACATGTAACTGGATTTCTCAACTCTGGTATAAACTATGCATTGCATTATGTATTCCCAAATATTTTTTTCTCTAAAAAAACCAACTAAAAGTCCAGTTAATTGTGAAATAGACTGAACTATTTATTTAGAGATTTCCTATTCATTCAAACTAATTGTACTCACTACAGCAAAGCTTTGGTATGATTTTTTTTGTTTATAATTTACTTAATAAAATAGTTACAAGTTAAACAAAACTGGAATTAGGACCATGGGGTTAGAAGGTGGCCTTGATATTGCAGAACATTGACCCAGTGTTTTGATATCATTTCAGGTAACATTTCATTTGTTGCATTCCCAGTTTCCAGCACCAACTCACCAACAAAGATTTTACCAAAAACCTTAGAACCAATAAATGTGAATGTTGGACCCCAAATGGTAAGGAAATAATCAAATCTTAGAATATGAAACTTGGCTTAGGTAAGACTAACGTAAAGGATAATTGTACTAAAGATGGTTGGTCAAATACTCTAGTTAATTTCTTATCTCAGTCACTTTTTATTTAAAGTTTTGCTTTTATCTGAATGTGTCTGATTAAGTCTTAGGGGAAAAAAAGGAAGACGTTATGTTCTTCAGTGTTTAATTTTCACGTATTTGACCCTGTGGATTCTCTATGTGTAATACTAAGGTTTTTGCTCCCTATGTGAGGCTTTTCTTGTTTTTAGTTGTTTGATTAAATTGATGAGGGCTCTGTTATGTTTTTTATGTTCTTTTACATTTTTCCTTATAAAATAACCTCTTCTGCCCTAAACTATATACTTACATAAATTGAACATGACCCATTAATTGACCCATAGCTGGAACTATTAATTTGCAACTGATTAAAGGACATTTGAGTAAAAACAACATGCCAGTTCATTTTCATCTCCAGCAGTAGAAATAATGAATGAAAATGGGAACTATTTAACTTTCTCTAAAGGTATTTCCTTAATTACTCTAGAGCTTGAAGTGTATAGCACTTATAGCAGAAAGGTTTATTTATAAACAAAGTTACATGCAACTACTCTAAAAACTATACCTAATTTAAATGGCTTTACCCACCACTAGCAAAAGTATGTAAATATTTGAATAATAACTCTATTGTCAGTGCTATAGAGCAATAAGGATAAAATGTGTCCATAATGTACAGTACTGTGGACTATGTTAAACACAAAATTAGACAAAAATATCTTTTCACATACCTAATGACTCCAGAAAGTCTTTAAGATTTTAAGACATTCTGGACATGACATTTTTCCTGATCGCTTGAGGACTGTTAATTATCTACAGAATTCAAGCCAAAGATCTTACACAATTTACTTCAACTATGTGAAGAATGTCATCTAGCCCCAAACCTCATAGAGACTTAAGCTCAGGTAAGTGTTCCCATTTCAAGGTAGTTCCAGGTATATTTTCAAAACATTTACTAAGCATTTGCCCTTCACCAGCCACTGTAGTGCAAATGAGATAAGATACCTGACTTTTGAAGTCAGTATTTTAAAATGATTGTATAAACACCAAAATTAAACCAGACTCTTAATGAGTTTAGCCCATACAGTACTCCTCTATTTTGGGATGTTACTCCCTAGTGATATTTTAGTGATAACTGCTATAGCTCAAATTTGAATTTCTCTTTTGGAAACGTGTCATTTCTCTTTTCATTGTCAATTTGAATTGATAATATGTGAAAGCCTTTACATATTTCAGTTCTGATAACGGTAAGTAATCAGGTATACTATTTAGCCAATTGCTGCAAACCTCAGAATCAGCAAAAAAAGGGTCAGAAGAAGGAGAGGAGATTTGGGGCTGCCCTTTAAACCAGCCCATTCCATGGCCTTTATTTGTCTCCCTAATTCTGAGGTGCTTTTTGCAGTTCTTAGATCTTGAGCAAAAACCAGAGTTTTCTTTTTGATTTCCTAATTGTTGTAGAAACCTAATTGAAGCCATTTTCTCTTCTCTTCTTGCTTGCCTCTTTTGAACATTGTCCCTCACCTTCAGTTTCTCATCCATGATATTAAGAAATGTTTGTTTAGTTGGGAAATTCTTGAATAAAACCTCACTTGCTTCTTAAAGCTAATTTAAATTTCACATGTCTTTTTGAAAACCAAATCTTAAGGGTACATAGAAATTTCAAAAGTCCCCAAGAAAAAAGTTATTTGTGTGTTTATAGAAGCTAGCAGTGACTGTTTAGTTATATACAAGGGCTGTCTGGAACAAAATCCAGCCAGAAATGCCTCTATTTTTTTTATTATATGGTTGGATACTTTCCAAACAGCTCTTGTATATCTGCATGTGTGCGTGCATGTGTAAGACAACCTTATGGTGATCTTGATTATCTTTCTTTTATTATGGTTAAAAACTGCATGTTTCTTATAGTGAAAATTAAAATTTTGTCCAATAATGAGATCCTTTAATGTAACACTTCATAGATTCTTTTTTCCTTCAGAATGCAGATGTTCTCTTGGCTTTTCTTACTGTAGATGGCAGTAGTACATAAGATTTATTGATTGAGGGCAAAAAATCTCTAGACTGAGGTTTAACTGCTGTATGATTTACATGGCATAATTGTAATCTGTTGTCAAAGAAAACATGATTACATTTAAATTAAGATTGACTTTGGCTTTTTTTTTTTAAGAGGGAAGGACTGAAATTTAAAATAAATGTTCATTTTCTTTATCAGATCAACTGAATATTAGAAATAATTACCTATAATTGCCTCTCATTTTAATTTGGGATTTTAAAATTAAGCTTCAGTTTTATAAAGCATGTCTGACTCATCACCAATATAGTTTTCCTATATTCAGTGGTTGATCAAGTTCTGTTGACTTTCCTTTGGTTTTATTTCTTAAGACTCACTGTCATGGTTCTAGTTTAAGAACTCATTGTTTCTCACATGAACTTCTAACTTGTCTTTCCAATAAGTCTGTCATCTCTCCAATTTACTCATTTAGTAAATGTTTATTAAGGACTTACTCTGTGCCAGGCCCTGTGCTAAGAGAAGGCAACAGAGTATTATTGATAATCATTCTCAGATCAGAAAAGAGTATCAGCTGAAAATCTAACATAGAGAAAGAAGAAATGAACTAGGACATAGCAGTTCATTTCCTAAGTCATTCTCAGTAATGGTCACCATTTTTTCCCCTAGGTCCTATTTTCCTTCCCTCTTTCTTTTTTTTTCTACAAAACCCTTTAAGTCAGGTAAAACTGAGCCTGTAGGCTACTAATACAAGATATAGAAAAGAACTCCTTAGTAGTAATACTACACAAGTAATGCTGTCTCTTTCAAGGTGAGTTGAAATATTTAGAATTATTTTGTGGGGACTCCTGTTCTAAGAATAGAATAGACTAGAAACTGATCAAATACTCAGATTTTTCTTAAGCTGTCACACTCAAGGCCACCATGATAGAGGACATTTGAATGTGTGATGTAGTGATTGGTGAAAACTCTGATTTTATAGTGTGGAGTATTTTCTTAACTGCATTTTATGTAATCCTGTCAATGAACAAGCCACTTCTTTCATCATTTTAAAAGTTGGGTCTTCTGTTTCAGTTCAGTAAATATTTATTATGCCTTTTCTATGAGCACTGTACAAAGCCCTGCAAACATTCTCTTTGTCTTTAAAGATCTTGCATTGAAATGGAGGCGTGGAGGTGAGATGGGGTGCATAGAGGGGTAAGAGGTCTAAACACATCGTCTAGTGCTCGTATTTTCACACAAGGCAAGCTTCTGAATTCCTTGTTTAATTAATAGTCCTTGGCTTGTTGTAGAGAATCAAGAGTTCTCCAGACATCTGTCAGTGATTATTGTCTGTTTTTCTAACTATAGAATTAACTCATTAAAATGATCTCCTAGGCTTTTGTATATAGTAATATCTTCCTAGCTCCAGGTTGGTGTAATTCCAAACACAAAATAAAGTTTTTCAGTATTTAATAAGTGAATAAATGTTGATTTAGTAAGTCTGAACCGAGCTTGAAGTATAGATAAATCCTTCCCTTTGATTCATTGTGTAGCAAGTTAGCGGCTAACTTGATGACTCACCTTTGCCCCTGGCTGCAGAAATAGGTTTCATTCAGGAGGACAAAAATTAATGCATTTTAACCTACATAAGACAGTAGAAATAGAACTATTTATTTTGTTTTAAAAACTGTCATTTAAAAATATACATCCACATTGATGTTTTTCTCTCTTAATTGGAACTTAAACAAAACCTTACTATTATAGAAATTTTTGAAAGTATACAAAAACAGAACAAACTCCTTCAACAATTATTCGCATTAGTACCCCCATTCGCTAGAGCATGCAGGCCTTTATTTTCTTTTTAATGAAAAATACTTTTAAAGATATTACTTGAATGCTAAATTGTTTTTGTATTAATTATTATAAACATTTTTTGAGGAAAAAACCCAAAACATGTTGTGTTTACCAATGAAATTTCTGAGACTTTGGAAGCAATTTGGTAACACATACCAAGGAACTTTTTTAAAAAGTCCCTATCTTTAGTTCCATTAATTTCTTTTTTGAAGTCTTTACTTAGGAAATAGAAATTAAGGCCAAGATAATTGTACAAAAATATTTATCCCAACATTGTATATCTGTATATATCTAATAGAGAATAATAAATTCACATGATGGAATGTTTTACTGTCTTTAAAACATCTTGGAAGAATATTAATGACATGAAGAAATGCTCTTTAAAAAGATAAAAAGATTAGTGTACATCTATATAGTAATCCAAATTGTATAATGTCTGCATATATTTTGGATTGTGAAGATCTGATTTGCTGTTAGCCCAGTTCTAGTAAATCAAGCTCGACTGGAATTAGGTTCTGTCATTTCAAAGAAAGCCTTTCATTTTTCTGATCTTTAAAACGTTGTCAGTTGCCAACTTATCCTTCCAAATTGCTCTTCACTTGCTGAAGCCTGCCTTATGACCTCATGTCAATGTTCAGGACATTGTGCTTTAAGATCCTAGGATACAAATGAATCATTTTAGATGATGAATGTTAAGTGCATTTTAGGCAGTGTTTCCTCCTTGTATGTAGGTTAACTGTCAGTGTTATTTTGTGCCTCTAGGCTTTTCTTAATAACTAAGAATATTATGTTCTTTGTCTTAACTTTACAGATTATAAGCACACCACAGAGACTAACCAGTTCAGGAAGTGTTCTGATTGGGAGTCCATATACCCCTGCTCCAGCAATGGTTACTCAGACACACATAGCAGAAGCTACTGGGTGGGTCCCAGGGTAAGAGTATAGCTACAAGTTACCATTTTTAAAACTTTAAAAAGTTCTGACCTTTTTCTTTTTTTTTTTTTTTTCACAATCTTGTCTTCTGTTATTGTTTTATGTTAGTGTAGTTCTTAAAAACTAATGTGCTTCCTATTAAAATTACCTATTTTATTTCACTTCTTAGATATAAATTATTTGTGGAACAACCATTTTAAAACAGAAAAACAGTATAAGAACTTGTACCTGAATCTTCTGACTTTTTTCAACTCTGAAAAAAGAACTCCTTTTTATGATTCTAACATTCAGCTGCTTCAAAGATGTCAGAACTGTATTTTATATTGTTTTAACAAACATTAAGAAGAGTTATATATTAAGTGTTGGCTACACTCAGAATTTCACTTATGAATTCTTGTCTCCTTAAAAACCAGAAACGAAGCTAGGGAATAGAGGCAAAATATATTAAAATTTTCATTGAGTTTTCTCTTGATTCTTTTGAAACATGGGACAATTAAATCAGTATCCCTTTTATGTTACTCATTTGTCACTTTTAGTATGAAATCTTCACGTTTCATATTTGCCTATAAAATAACCCTTCCCCAACCTTTCTCTGCTGCTTACCGTCTTAACATCCCATCTTTCCATAAAAGAAAATGAAATAGTGAAATTAATGACTCAAAACTTCATTCTGTCATGTTTAAAGTTATTTAAATTGTGGTATATTGTACTGCTAGTTCTATCTTTGACTTACAACTGTATGTTCCAACAAGCAGACAGTAAATCATGGTTGAGTAAGAATCTCCATGCTTCAAGGATATTAAAGGAATTAATGAAGTAATCTCTGCAAAGTGTTTTAAGCCATATATGTATCCACACACACACACACACGCACATTAGAGACTAAGAGTTTCATCTGTATACATACTTTTTCATTATCAAATGAAATGAAATGACAGAACCATCCGTCATTTCATGGCCTTTATTTAGTCCTTGAGAAATTATAACATGAAAGCCAAACCTATGGCAGAGTGTTGGCCCATTTTGGAGATGACAGAGTTTTGATATTTTGAGCCCTACCTGAGCTTTATATTGGAGGTGGTGTGATTGTGTAAATAAAACTTTCCTGTCCCTCCTCCCCAAAGATTTCATTAGGTGCATTTTAAATTATGTTGTAATTTCTTGGTCCTATGATAATATATATTATATTGTGATTTCTTTGTCCTGTTATAAAATTTAAGTATTTTATGAACATATCTCTTATATTTGTCAGTTTTTATGTTTGGTTATATTCACTGTGGAATTAAACAAGTTACGAATTATTCATGAAATTCAGTTGTTTATATATGTATTCTTTTTATGCTGTCTTTTTGTTTTTAGTGATAGAAAACGGGCTAGAGAATTTATAGACTCTGATTTCTCAGAGAGGTGAGTATAAGTGTAAGTATTTTGCTTGCGAGATGCTACTGCATAGAGGGTTTGGTGCCCAGACTCCACTCTAATTTAAGTTAGTAAGGTATTTTTCTTCACATACCTTTAATTTTATTGAATTTCTACCATTATTTCATATCACATTGAGTATTCTGCTTCACTTATCATTATATAAATTTATCATATTTGTATCATTTCAAAAGAAATTATCCTGTACATTGGCTATTGGTAGTATGTCATTTAGCCCCCTCCCTCATTTTGGCAGATGAAATGTTCTGTCAAAGTGAATACTCCACATTACCTCAACATGCCCAGTAAAGACCGGTTTTATTGAACACATTTAAAGATCATAGTAAATTCTTACTTCTTTCTTATATAATATATCGAGTATAATACGACCTTTCCTTAGACTATTAGGACAGTTTTTCTCAGTTTTCAGTGTGCATCAGAATCACCTGTCATCTATTAAAAATATATATAAATGCCTACCTACCAAGTGAAAAACTCCAGGATTAAAACTTACCACTTCATAGTCATTATTTGAACTTAAGTTCAGTAGTCCATGAAGCCACTATATTAGGTAACTGTATTAATGTTTCACTGTTTAAATAGTTATATCACTTAATTGTACATCCTTTGGCATTGCATTGTAGTCTTGCCCATTAAAAAATAAAAGTCAGTATCTCTTTTGTATAGTGCCCTTCTGTCCCATTATTTTCCTTATACTTTAGTTAAAGAAACTAGGCTATTTGACCTAAAGAATTTCCCATAGTCTAGATTTCACTGATTGCATGCTCATGTGCATCCCAACACATTCCTCTGCTGTTTGTATTTCATGTAGTTTGGCAGTAAGATTCAGAGGTTTTATCAGACTAATGTCCTATCCTTTGGCAAGACTATAGATATTGGTGTGTTCTTGCATTAAGAGACCCATTAAGTTTGTCTCTCTTTTTTGATGTGAACACCACTGATGCTTAATGCTTGTATCTATGAATTTATTTTGGATTGCAATTAGTGTTCGAATTCTGTCCTTTCCTTTTCATTTACTATTGGTACCATTTTTATATAATATAAAGACACTGTCCCTCTCCTACTGTTTCGTTACCTAGAGGTATAGTTCAGATAGAAAAGCAGAATAAATGCTTGATTCCTTCCCTTTATTGACTAGTTTTCAAGATGATGAATTTGTCTTCCTCCAAAGGTGAATAAATCTTCCTTTTAAAAATACCATTGTGAACTGATTAATTTAACCATGTTTGATGGGTTTCATATATAGCAATTAGTGTCACTGTTGAAGCTTAAATTGTCCCATCTTTGGCCAGTGGGAGCCTCTTCTAGTTGATTCTTAAGCATTTTACATGACTCTAGTGGACTTTCATAGCTTCTTTGTAACCTGATGTAAGAAGATGTTCCAAGTTTATATTTCCTGCCCTGTAGCTGGATCAGCCATTTCTCTAAGAAGCCCTGGTTTCCTTTAGAGAGAATTGTATGTCAGGCTTCATTTGGGGGCTAGGATGCTGATTGCTACTAGGTTGGTCATATTTTCTAGTTCTTTAAAGGGACACAGCTAAGATACACACACAAAGGTATAATATTTCATAAATTCATATTGATGGTTCCAATTCAAACCTTAATTAAACCTCTTCTTCATTGCATCCAAATCCCCTTTCTTCCATACTGATCCTGATTTTTAAGGACAAGGGATGAAAGAAATGATAGAATTAGTATATGTGATAATTACTCAGTGACTTTATCCCTTATTATTATATATTGCTCAACAGTCCCAAATCACACTAACATTACCATTCATGTGATTACTGAAAACATTTAAAAAAAAACAAAACAAAACACTCCCCAGGCCTTATGTCAGTATATCTCTAGTCATTTTGGTTGTCTGAAGCTTGTTCTCTAGAGTTTCTTCAAGAAAACCTTGGGGGAATAGTAATCCCTGAGTTTGTGCCTTTTCTATTTGAATTAAGTCAGTTTTGCTGAATACAAAAATCCTTGGTTTATTCTTTCTTTTAGTTTCTTAAATATATTTATTTCATTCCAGCATAACACCTTGCTGTTGAAAAATCTGATAACTCTTTCAGATGCGTAAAGGTTTCTTTTCTTTGAAATTCAGTAATTTTGCTAGAATGTTTTGGCTATTTGTTATTCTGGGTTGATATTCTCTTTTTTTTCCTTTTATTTTATGATCATTTTCTTGAATTATAGCATTTAGTATTTATTATATTCCCTTACTTTGATTTAGTAAATTCTTGTTGGCTGGTTTGGGATTATCCTGTTCTGAGATCTATTAAATGCAGCCCCATTGAGTTATTTCTTTTTCTGCCCCCACAGACACTACTGCGTAGGCCTTTTGGCCACTGGTAGGTTGTATTCTGGGGTTTGTTGAAAACACCTTGTCACCTAGTTTTGTTGTAAATGTTGTCATGGAGTTTTGGTTTTGCTATCTAATTGCTCTGTTTTTATCTGAGGATTTGGAGAGTTTTAAAACTATAATGTTAGATTGCTGTCTTCCCTGACTCTCCCTCCCGTAAGTGGGGCGTGTGGTGTGTGTGCATGTGTGTGCAGTCTGTTTTAATCAGGATTTAAATAGTAAATTGATGTATCTTTTACAGTCTATAAATTTATCTTCTGTATCTATCCCTCTCCTTTTCATCCACCCTCCTTTTTTTCCATATACTTTATTGTTGAAGAAACTACATTATGCATTCTGAAAAGAAATCCTAAAATTTTGCTTATTGCATCCCCATGGTGTAATTTAGCATATTCTTTCCTCGATATTTTCTTTCAACTGGTAGTTGGATCTGGAGTCCTTATCAGATTCAGGTTCCATGATAAAGTTGTATATTTTAAAAAACCAAAAAATACTGAATGGAACAGCTCATAGAGAGCAAAGAATACAGAACCAGAAGCACTGCAGTGAAAAATTCGATTTGAAAAGTTGACTTTGAAGAATAGGCAAATCCACAGAAACGGAAAGAATAGTGGTTGCTAGGGGCCAGGGGCCGGGGAATGAGGAATGACTGCCAGTGGGTACAGGGTTTCTTCAATCTAATGAAGACATTAGATTGTGGTGATGGTTGCATAACTCTTAATAAACCACTGAATTGCATACTTTAAAAAGATGAAGTTTATGATATGTGTATTATATTTCAATAGAGCTGTTATCTTAAAAAAGAACTTGGAATTTGAAAAGGAAGAGGGATACCTAATTCTCTGAGGCTGGTAGGAGGGAGGTTGGCTTGGGTACACATGCTGATAAGTTTGTAAATGATCTCTCCCATAAGCCATGGACTTATGTATTCAATTACCTATTGATATCCATTTGGATGTTGTATAGACATGACAAATTCAACATCGTTGCTGCCAAATAGAAATGTAATGCAAGTCATATGTAAATTTTAACTTTATAATTGCCAATTTAAAAAGTGAAAACAAATGTGAAATTTTTATCTTTAATTAATCCAATATATCTAAAATGTTGTATTTCAACATTTAATTAATATAAAAATTATTCCTAAGATATTTTACATTCATTTCTCCAAGTCTTTGAACTTCCATGTGTATTTTACAGCATATCTCAGTTCACCCTCCCCACATTGCAAGTGCTTAGTAGCTACATGTGGGTTATGCCTAGGGTATTAGTACAGATGAAGGGGTTTAAAATGGAACGCACTGGGAGTTCCCTGGCGGTGTAGTGGCTTAGGCTTCAGCTGTTGTCAGTGCTGCGGCCTGGGTTCGATTCCCAGCCAGGGAACTACCCCCACATTTAAAAAAAAAAGAAAGAAAGAAAGAAAGAAATGAAACTCATGAACTTGTTCCTGTCTTCTTGATCTCAGTAAATGACCCCTGTGTAAGGGTTATTCTCCTGTTTCCCTCTTCCTTATCATCTACATCAGTCACTCAATTCTCCTGATTTTGATCTTTAAAATTTTTATAAATCTCTATCTTCCAATTCAACCCTACCTGTTGCCCCAATTTCAGGACTCATCATCTCTTGCTTGTGCTTTTACAGTATCCTCTCAACTGGTCTTCCTGTCTCTGCTTTTGCCCCCCGTAAATCTATCTTCTACTTTGCAGCCAGAGTCTCTGCCTGACTGACAGCCGTACCGTGCCACTTCCCTGCTTAATGCCATGTGGTGGTTTCACAGTATTTCAGTAGTAGTCTGTGATCACAGTGAGGGAACAGGCGATTCTTTGGGAAGGTGGGAAAAAGAAAGTAGGTATCTGTCCATATCTCAGTCTTCTGAAAAATGCATTGCATCTGTTTCTTAATGTATATAACACAGTAGAATAAATAGAATATAATTATACTGATGGAATGTGATAAAGTCCAGGTTCCTCTGCATGGCATGTAAAGGCCTGGCCCTTTATCTACCTTGCTGCCTCATCTTTTGCCTTAAACGTTATATTTCTGGTAATACTGCATTATTTGTTAACAAGTAACATTTATCTCTTTAATCTTCCGTGTGTTTACTGCTGCTTTTTCTACCTGGATGTCCTTCCTAACTTCCTTCACTTGTCTCTTTTGTTGTTGTGGTGATGGTGGTGGTAAGAACACTTAACATGAAACCTACCCTCAACAAATTTTTGAGTGTACATTATTGTTAATAGGCACTGTGTATATTGTACAGCAGATCTCTAGAACTTACTCAGTCTTGCATAACTGCAACTTTATACCTGTTGAATAACAACTACCCATTCCCCATTCCCTCTAGCCCCCAGCAAGCACCATTTCTAACTCTGCTTATTTGTCCTTCTGTGACTGGCTTATTTCACTTAACATCATGTCCTTCAGGTTCATTCATTTTTCCCCTTTGACAGGATTTGATTCCTTTTTAAGACTGAATAAGCAGGTTCCCTGGTGGTGCAGTGGCTAGGCTTCGGCGCTCTCACCACCGCGGACTGGGCTCGATCCCCACTCAGGGAACCAACCCCCCCCCCAAAAAAAAAAAAAAGACTAAATAATATTTCACTGTATGTATATCACATTTTCTTTATCCATTTATCTACCTATGGACATTTAAGTTCTTTCTATATCTTGACTTGTGAATAATGCTGCAATAAATATAGGGATGTAGATATCTCTTTGAGGTACTGATCTCAATTCTTTTGGATATGCACCCAGAAATGGGATTGCTGGATTATTTTATTTTAAATTTTTTTGAGGGAGTTCCCTGGTGGTGTAGTGGCTAGGCTTCGGCGCTCTCAACACTGCAGCCTGGGTTCAATTCCCAGCCACGGAGCTACCCCCCCCCCCCAAAAAAAAAAAAATAAAAAAATTAAAAATAAATAAATAAAATTTTTTTGAGGAATTTCCATACTTATTTTTATAGCAGCTATACCATTTTACATTCCCACCAGTAGTGTACAAGGGTGCTAATTTCTCCATATCCTCACTAACACTTACCTTTTTTATTTTTTTATAATAGTCATCCTCACAGGTGTGAGATAATAAATACCTCATTGTGGTTTTGAAATGCATTTCCCTGATGACTAGTGATGTTGAGCATCTTTTTGTGTGCTTATTGGCCATTTGAATGGGTTTGGGGGGTGTTTTGGTATTTTAGTGTTGTTTTTTTGGAGAAGTGTCTATTCATGTCCCATGCCTAATTTTTAATTGGGTTATTTGGATCTTTTGTTTGCTTTTTTGGTTTGGTTTGGTTTTTGCTCTTGAGTTGTAGGAATTGCTTAGCTATTTTGGATAGTAACCCCTTATCAGATGAAATAAATGGTTTGCAAATATTTTCTCCCATTATATAGGTGTATAGGTTTCCTTTTCATTTTGTTGATTGTTTCCACATGACTCTGACACTTCCTCCAGCAAGTCTTCCTCCACTAGGTTGGACTAGATGTCCCTCTGCCCAGTTCCCATGAACATGGTAAATAATTCTGACTTGGCACCTACCTTATTATATTGGAATTATTTGTATGATATGTCTGTTTTGCCTCTCTCCCATCCCCCAAGACTCATACTAAGGGAAAGGATTCTGCCTCAGTTATCATTTTTATACTGCTAATCACTAATTCACTAATACAGCTCTTGGCATATATAGTTGGCATTCAAATATTAGTAGAACTAAACTGAACCCCTGAAAATTTTAGTGATTATTAAGGTATCAAAGTTTAGGTCTAGACATTAACCAAACTTAAAATAATTGAAGACTTGGAGCCATTACTAATACTAATGACTTCGGTTTGAAAAATTGAGTATATAAATTTAGGTGAAAAAGACTGTAGCATACATAGTATACAAAAAGGTAAGTATTGACCAGTATATAAACTCTACTTCTTGAAGCAAAAATTAAATTACTGTCTTCTCACATTATTTTATAGTTTTGCAAAAGAAGTCTTTAAATAACTATAATGGAGAATAAACATTTCTTTTCTCTTTTAGTAAACGAAGCAAAAAAGGAGATAAAAATGGAAAAGGCTTGAGACATTTTTCAATGAAAGTGTGTGAGAAAGTTCAGCGAAAAGGTACAACATCATATAATGAAGTAGCTGATGAGCTGGTATCAGAGTTCACCAATTCAAATAACCATTTGGCAGCTGATTCGGTAGGTAGATCATGTACTTGATGTTGACTTGGCTGAGTGATGCAACAGTGTACCTCTTTGGTTTGTCTGTGTCAGTGTTTAAGGACTCAAAAGCTAGGGAATCCCCAACTCCTCCTTTACTTGAGGGTTTCATGTTGTCTGTTGGGAAATTATTTTGTTATTGTTTATTTTTGTTTGTTTTTTTCTGTTTTGTTTTGAAAAGGATTCTTCTATCATTTACTTCAACATAAAGATGAACAAAGTATTTTTTAAATGTAATTTTAGAGGTTACCAAAGGAATATACTTTTTATATTTGAATGACTATACATTTTATTTTAAACCCAAATGTGATTGTGCTTTGTGTGCTGTATTATTATTTTCTTTACAATTTATCTTGGACATTTTCTTTTAGCACATATAAGTTATCCATTGTTTTACAATGGAGATAAAATTACATACAGGGAGGAAAATGTATGTGTCCTAAGTGTACAATTAAAATATTTTTTCCTTATTTATTGGGGAATCATTTGCATAGTATAAGATGTATTTATTTCGAGTGTAAACTTGATGAGGTTTGATAGTGTATGCACCAATGGAATCACCACTGTAATCAAGATACAGAACATTTTCATCGCTCCCAAAATGTCCTCCCAGCCTTTTGTAATCCATCCCTCCCCCTCCTGCTCTCCCCAAGCAACTGCTGATTTGCTTTTGTCATTCATTATAAGTCAGTCTGCATTTTAAAATGAAGTTATACTATATGTACTCCACAGTAATATTAAATAATAGTAACTCAAGTAATACTGAGTCTTTAACTCTTGATCATATTTATAGCATTTCAACCTTAATTATAAGTGTTTTATTTTGAGATGATAGCAACTATCACTTGATTTTTGTTTTAAAACATGAGCATTTCTATTTTCTTCGTTAAAAAAAATCTGAAATGGTTGTTGAATTTAACAAAATTCTGGATAGTTTTCTAAAATTTTAGGATTTTTACACTGGTAGTCATGAATGAGCTTAGTGGGATTTTTTGGTTGTTTCTTTTTGGTTTTTTTTGTTTGCTTGTTCTTGTTTTTTACCATCTTTGCAGTTTCAATTAGTTGTGTTATGCTGGCATTATAAAATGAATTTGGAGGCTTTCTTTTTATCTTTCTCTTTACACCATTGCAGGTTTATAGCATTGGATATCTCTTTCGGTTCCCTGAAATTTTATAGAAATCACTTGTGGTACCATCTAAGGCTGGTGATTTGGTAGAAGGTAAAGCTTAGGTAGCTTTATCCATTCCTTCTTTGGTAATTAGCCTATTTAGAATTCCTCTTTCCTTTAGAGTCAGTTTGGTATTTTATGTTTTCTTTAAAAATCCTTCATTTCATCCATATTCTCAAAATTATTTGCACTTACTTTTCCCAAAGACCCATGTCTTGGATTTGTGCATATTGATCTCCTGTTTTGCAGTTAATTTCTGTCTTTATCTTATTTAATACTCTCTTTCCTGAAGTTACTTTTGTTATTTGTATAACCCTGTAGACTGTGATGTATATTTTATTTACTTTTATTATTTCTGTTCAGTCATGAAAGTCATTATGTTAGTTCCTTTTCCTCTTGTGCACTGCTTTGGAGCCCATTGATTCTGATATAATGTTATTCTTTAAATATCCTGTAACTTTGGTTTTAATTTCCTCTTTGACCCAAGAATTATATTAGAAAGAGTTCTTATAGTTTCAGGTGGTAGGGATTTTTGTTTGTTGTTACAAATTTTTATTTTACCTTTACTACCTGTGATCAAAGATTATGAGTGAAACTTTCTTTTTTTTTTTTTTGATTGCTTTGAGATTTTCCCTGTGAGCCATTATATGGTGATTTTTTTTTTTCTTTTTAATGTTCTCTGTGCACTTGGCAGAGAATGGCAGTATATGACATTCTGATTCTGAGTCAAATCCAAAATTCTCAAAATGACCCTTTGTGACCTGACCCACCATTACTTCTCTGATCTCAGCTCTTACTGTGCACTTCCTCAGTTACTGTGCATTTCATGAATACGCTAGATATGCTCCTAATCAGGCCCTTGCACTTACAGTTTCCTTTACCAGGAACATTTTTTGCTAGGGATCCATGTGGTTTCTCGCTCCCCTCCAGTTTTCACTCAGATGTCATTTCTTCAAAGCACTTACTGACATCTAACACACATTTTTACTAAATCTCTGTACCCCCACCCCTGGTTGTAAGCAAGAACTAGGTTCTTTCCTGTTTATTCACTGCTATTATTCTTATAATTTGTAAGGGTTATAGTCTGTGGTTCTTTCATTAGTTATCTTTATAACTTTAAGTAACTTCAATATTTTTTTTTTTGAGTTGTTACCTGTAGACCAGTATCTGTTGATAATGGAGGGGAAAAGAAATTAATATGTTTATATTAACTCCCATCTCCCATCTTTCCCCTCTGTCACAGGATTCAAATTGAATATATAAATGGTAGTTGTTAAAAGAATACTATATAGTTGTTTTTATTACTTTAAATAAATATATTGTGCCAAAAGCTCTATTATTGCTTAGTTCATCTGCTTTAAACAGTTCAGCTGCTTTGAATCCATACCCCTTCCAATATCAAAGAGGAGAAAATCAGCAGACCTACTTTGTTACCTTCTCCTGATATTTATTGTTGTACTATCATTTCTATAGTGTCAGGATTTCTAATATTTACATTCACGTCTAACTGAAATTTCCCATTTAAGTTTAGTTCTGCATTTGAATGGATTCAGTGTTCTCCACCACTCTTAATTATCATGACATTTATTGGATTGGATTTTGTTTTTAGGAACTACTCATCCACAATAGGACAAAAGCCTTTTTCTACAATGTAACTTAACATAGTTTTCTTCATTGAGAAAGTCTTGCAACCAGGAAGAAAAGTCAGCTGCACTGAACAGTGTGCTTTAGCGATCTATATGCTGACATTTTGGTCCAAGTTCCCTGTTTTCATTGTAGGCTAGTAACAGTTTGCAGATGAGCACTAATTAGTCCATGGACCACATTTTGAGATGCACTGTTTGCCTAGACTAAGAGCTCAAAACATGCATCCTTAACTTTTCAAAGTCTCATACCCTCCCAGACAATGCAAAGCCTTAGCTCACTTTTAACTCCATTACCGCTTCCTGTTATATATACACTCTTGTTGTGTGTGTTAGTTCTATATATATTCCAGTCTCCAAAAGATATTACTGTTTTATAAGTATTAATTGAGATTTCCCCACATAGTTACCTTTTAAGTTGGTCTTCATTCTATCCTACATCTCCACGCTCCCATCTTAAATAATAATCTTTCTTCTCCCTGAAGAGAAGGTCCTTTAGTATTTTTTTAAATTTAGATCTGTTAGTAACATTTCTTTATTTTTTAATTGTTTGAGACTCGCTTTATTTCAGCTTTACATTTGAAGGATAGTTTCACATGGTTATAGAATTCTTTTATCACTTTAAAGATAAAATATTATTAAGTATTTTAATGTCCTGTGACTATATCTTAACCCTTAAAATTTATCACTCAATAAAAATACTTTTTAGCAGGCTTATGACCAGAAGAACATTAGGCGAAGAGTTTATGATGCTTTAAACGTGCTAATGGCAATGAACATAATTTCAAAGGAAAAAAAAGAAATCAAGTGGATTGGCCTGCCCACCAATTCTGCTCAGGAATGCCAAAATCTGGAGGTAAGTGAGGAAAATGTGTTTATAGATAGTAGTTTGCTTTATTTTTACATCAGAGGCATTTTAATTTAGAAATATAGTCACATAATATTTAAATATCTCTAATTGTTCATGTATGCTATGCCATTTTTATTAATAGACTCTTCTATGTAGAATTTGAGAACTGGAAGGAACTTTAGAGAGGTGTAGTCTGACTGATGTCCTAATGAGGAACATGGAAATCAAATGACTTGATTTTTACTGTTTCTTAGAGAAGATCTTTATTTTACTGTCATTCTGGCACTCTAATAATAAAGTTTTGGTGATTTGTATATAGAAATAATACCATATTTGATGTGATACTTTCTGTATGGACCCCCCAAAAATGGATTAACCTGCCTGTTTATTTTTTGTGCTTAAACTTTTACCTTTGACTCTAGAATCAGTGGCAACAGAACAGTATTTCATTTGTGATCTTTATCAGAATGGATAGAAGGTTAAGTAGTCACATGAATTTGGGGATGATATATTTAAAAACATTTTTCATTCTGTTAACTTTACTCATTATAGAAAATCTTTCCTAAATGAACATGTGCCCTGACATACTGTTTCCAAATTGGTTTGACATAATTTTACTGTCGAGGCCTTAAAGGGAATAAGCTAAGGTTATATACAGCTTATGGAAATGAATATTGTTGATTTCATGTTTTTCTCAGTCCCTTTTTACCCTCAGGAAATAAAAAATTATTTGGTGTGATTATACTTGTGGATGAACGGGGGACATTCATCAGACGTTATAGAATAATGTTACTCATATGCTATGGTGGAAATGTCTCCTTTTTTCCTTCTGATAGAGTGGAATTTGAGGATCATTTAATTACCAGTAAGACTGATAACAAAGACTGAGTAAACAAAACTCTATTAGCACCTACTATGTGCTTAACCATGACCCCCAAGGAGCTTTCATTCTAGTTGAGGAGAGGAGAAATATAAAAAAGGAGTTAACCCAAAATGTGATTATTACTATGAAAGAAGCATGTACAGATTCTCTGGGAAGGGACGACCTTACTAAGAAAAAAAATCTCTGAGCTCAGTCTTGAGAAAGGAGTAAAAGTTTGCCAAGTGGTTTAGGGTAGGGAAGGCCTTCCAGGCAGAGGCCCTGTATCAGCTGAGTCAGGCCTAAGAAGCATGCCTGCGGCTGGGTGTGGCCAGAGGACAGCGGGGAGAGTGGGGCTAGATTCTAAGTGCTGCTCAGTTGGGACCTGATCCTGTAAACAGTGGGAATCTATTGAAGGATTATAAATGGGAGTGCCGTGGGATGTGTTTGTTCAGCAGGATCACACTGTACTGCTTGTGGGATGGAAGTTGAACTGACAGGAAGCAGGGGTGGGAAATGGGGTGGAGATGGCCTGAGTTAAGGCAGCTGCAGTGTAATTGAAGTGTTTTGGAGGTGGAATCAGTACGACTTGGCCTGGTTGGATGTGGGGGCACGAGGGGCAGGCAGGGGTCTGGCCTGTCACAGCTTCAGTGCAGGTGAAACTGCTGCAACATCTTTGCCAATGTAGAAGGCCACGCAGGTTTTACAGTCAGTCTTAAGTAATTGAGGATTAAAGTAGGGTCGTGATTAGAGGTAGTGGAAACTCCTGGTGCACACTAGAGTACATGGGAAGCAAATACATACTCTATTAGAGAAGACAAGAAAAATGTCTTATTTGATGTCGTTGACTTTTGCCCAGAGAGACAGTGAGGAGCCTATTTACAAGGAAATTCAGACCCTGTTTTCTAGGTAGTTCTAAGAGTGGGAAAATAATAGTTGTTCAAAGCTGGGAAATTTCTCCCATAAGCATGTTTCTTACCACAAGTAGAAATTGTATATTAAATATGTAAGCTATCCATCTGTATTAGCAGCTATTTCCATTCACAAGTCAGCTAAAACATAGTATTAGCCAATTTTACCTCAGTAATAAAATAAAGAAGAAAAGGAAGGAAAGGAAATAGAAATGTGGCATGGTTTAATTTCTCTTATCAGGGAAATGATATTTTCGTGTATGAAACAGGACATGCTACAAGGTGGTACAGGATTAGCAGTGAACTTGCACATGATCTGGGCTGAGGATGGGAGCATTAGAAAGTCCTGTGCACCACCTGGAAGGGGTGCATCAGGACTGACTGGGTTGCTGGGGAAGGTTTGGCTGATGGAGACCAACTTGTCCTGGAGGTGGTGGTAGGGTTGACATTGAGGCAGAGTGAAGAGGAGAGACTGAGAGGTCTTAGCGAGATGTAGCGGGCGTGGTGGGCGGCAAGGCTCCAGGTGTGCGGAGGAGGCGGTGTGGCAGGGCTGTGTACAGCTGCTGAATTTTCCACCTGTCTGACTGGTAATTATCGGTTTTTCAACCATAGTATCTAGTAACTGGTGACAGTTTAAGAAAAGACTGTTATTAGTGAGAGTGCAAATTGTGGAGTGGTAAAACTTGTCTCAAGCCCCAAACCCTATTTGTATTCTTTGACTCGGCAATCAGCCGTGTGGTTTCTAACAGGAAAAAAATAAGCAAATAAATTGAATGAATGAATGAAATTTAAAGTAAAAATAAAAGTCCATTAAACTGAGATCTTACCTCCTCCTTGGGATTGTGGGGGGTTCAGGAGTGGTTAATACAGCAAAGTAATAATAGAGTCTCTGAAACCAGATGGGTAGGTTCTTGCCACACACTAGCTGTGTGACCTTGGGCTGTTACTTTACCTCTGTGCCTCCATTTCCTTACATGCAGAATGGATGGCAGTGCTTAACCTCATTCATAGGGTTTTGTGAAGATGTATTAAGATAATGGGTATCAAGTACTGAGGGGATTGCAGTCACATAGAGTAAGTGTTCATTAAATGTTAGCTCTTACTCTGTTAGAACTTGAGTAATAAACAGCAGCGAGTACTACCTACCACCTATTCATTAAGCAGATGGATTTCATTATTGATAACAGTCGCCATAATTGTTCTGTCTTGCCTTTAGTTACCCCAACCCCTGCCCCCCAAAGTGGTGTGATTTGCCTTTACTGATGTTGGTAGTCAAAGTGCATTGTTTCTCTAAAGAAAATTCTTGGTATCTCAGAGTTACAACCTGAAAATGCATAGTACTTTATACTCTACATATGTTCATGTTATTTTTGTGACCTTTGTCATAAAGATAGAGAAGCAGAGGCGGATAGAACGGATAAAGCAGAAGCGGGCCCAGCTGCAAGAACTTCTCCTTCAGGTAAAGATGCTAGAATGTTTTTCATTACCTTCCCTACCTGTACTCTGCTTCTCTGCTTACTTGCCTTTTAGAGTCAGTGTTTTCTGCTTTGGGTACCTTTGAATGGTGTCTGGTGGGACCACAACAGGGCAGCCTCCCCCACAACCTAGCCCGTTGTCGTCCGTATGGTCAACCTTTAAGATGGGTGCATCCGTCAGCATCATCAGGGCTCCGCGGCAGTTCACCTGCCCTGTGTGTGACTTACATTAAGCCACAGTTTGCTTTTGACACTTACGCTTACTGTGAGCAGAAAATATTAGGAGTCTTTGTGTCTTTGTTTTAGCCCTGATTTGGAATACCAAGAGATAAGGCTAGTTAAATTTTAGGCACGTTGACTAAAACAATCAACTCCACCTATAATACTTATCTGTAAATAACAGAATAAGTTATGAAATTATTCAATAAGCTTTTGTAGAAATGCCAAACCTTAAAATGCATTTCTATTTAAAAGAAAATTAAATTTTATAGTGTAATAAGGACTCCTATCTTTACACTTTTTTGGGTAATTGCCTAGGATTTGGATGATTTTTAAAGTAGCAGCAAGATTCAGTGTAAAGGTTCAGGCCTTGATATATCTTACTTTCAGTGCTAAGCCTCAGTTTCCTCATCTGGAAGATGTCAGGTAGGGAGAAGTTGTGCCAGGTTCCAAACTGTGCCCTAAGGATGCTTAGAAGTTCCATGCAGAAACCTAAGGAGTGAATGAGGACAGAGCTGGTGAGTCTCAGGATTCCTGGCCCCACTGCAGCTGGCCAGAGCAAGGCCACCTTCATCTTTCATGTAGTGGGTGTCCCGTGACATTTCATCTGAAGAAAGGGTTCTGTGGCTTTATAAAGTTTGTATATCATTGGATTAGACAATCTAAAGGATGTATTAACTCTAAACTCTTGGGAGTCTGTATTAGATTAATGGAAAACTTACCTTCACTTGCTGTCAGTTTCACTGTATCACTCACTGAGCCGCAGGTGCCGCTGGGCGCTCTCACGTTTGTGAGATCCTGTTTTTTGTGGATGATGGGAACCCTGAGGCCACTATTTACATTAGGATGATGTTAGACATAACATAATTTTTTTATTAAATTCAATAACTCTAGGAAACCAATCATTGCAGAAGGAGCAACAAGGCAAAACACACTAACCCAAAAAAGTACACTAGTCATTAGATAAAAGATGTCACTTTGATCATAGCAAAGTATAGACATCTTTTAAATGTATGTTTTTCCCTTGAAACATATTTATTTAGATCATTCTGGTCGATCATTCTTGTCTTTCTTGTTTAACTTTAATTCACTTGATAGGTAGAAGGCCTCTTTAAACTCTCTAATTTAAAAAAAAAATAAACTCTCTAATTTTAAACTGTATTTTACATGTATTTACCTTAATTCATTGAATTCCAACTCACTTATCCACATTAAATGACTGTGTTCTTTTTATTGATCATTACAGCAAATCGCTTTCAAAAACCTGGTACAGAGAAATCGGCAAAATGAACAGCAGAACCAGGGCCCTCCTGCTCTGAACTCCACCATTCAGCTGCCCTTTATCATCATCAATACAAGCAGGAAGACCGTCATAGACTGCAGCATCTCTAGCGACAAGTGAGTGCAGCCCAGGGGAAGAAGGCAGTCTGGCTTTCAGTTAACATACTCCTGTCATGTGCAAAATAAAGAATCCCCCAAGACTGACTTCCTTGGAGCAGGAAACACCTTTCATACAGGAAGTGCTGTCACCTACTGGTGCCATCTCCTTTACTCCCCTTCAGTCCCCCAGTCTCTGCCTGGCACTGTGCTGACTGCTACGTGCCTGGCCCCAGGCCAGGATGTGCCAGTATGTACACGCATGCGGTACTGTGGGCAAGTAACTGCAGTGAGCCTGACCGTCAGTGAGAGTCTGGCACAGGGAAGGTTTGCAGTGATTCACTATCATAGTTTATTGTGGGAATATTTTAGATCAGTGCATGGCAGTAAAGCAGTTCTTTGTTTTGCTATGTCATAGTTGAATGTGCTCCTGTTTATTAGTGGATGAATAGACAGAAATGATAGGTACATTCTCTGCTTTCTTGTTTATAATTTTTTTTTATCATGTAACGAAGTTTTTACCTTTTGACCACCTTCACTTAGCCCCTTCCCCACACCCCCTGGCACCAATCTGTTCTGTGTATCCATGAGTTCAGTTTTTTTAGATTCCACATATAAGTGAAATCATACAGTATTTATTTTTCTGACTTACTTCCCTTAGCATAATGCCCTTGAGGTCCATTCGTGTTGTCCCAAATGGCAAGAGTTTTCTTTTTCTTAATGGCTAAATATTTCAGGGGTGGGGTCTACCACACTTTCTTTATCCAGTCATCCATCAAAGGACCCTTAGATTATTTCCATGTCTTGACTATTGTAGATAATGTTGTAGTAAACATAACAATGCACATATCTTTTCAAGATAGTGATTTTGTTTTTTTGCATATATTCCCAAAAGTGGAATTGCTGTATTATATGGTATTCCTATTTTTAACTTTCTTTGAGGAACCTCCATACTGTTTTCTTTAGCAACTAAGATTGGTGGTAATACTCATCATAGCAAATGAGAATCAGCAGTTATCAATACAAAATTGATGTGTAATTTATTTTACCCTTCATGAAAATAGTTTATGTAAGTGGTTTTTAGGCTATGACCAGTATCATGAGATAGTTAAGGGAATAGAGTGTGGATTATGGCTTCCCCATTTAACAGCCCCAAAGCTCTGTTTTCTGAGGAACAAATGGGGATGATACCAGGGCCTCTGTCACTTCCCAGCCTTGTTGTGAGGATTAAATGAGATAATGCCTTTAAAGGGTTGGACTCTAAGCAAGCACTTTATAAATGTTAAATGCAGTTACAGAATATCAGCATGTAATTTCTCATCCAGATTGGGTACACTTGAAAGCAAAAGAGGGCTCAATAATTACATAAAACCAGAGTCCTAGCCCAGGACAGTCCCAGGAGATTAGCTAAACTGCAGCACTGCCCTGGGGCTTCACCTTCCCTTGTTCTTCCCAGTCTTCTCTCTGACAGTGTTCCTTTATCTGTCTTGATTGTATGCAAATATTCTGGGTCACTTAAATAAGGCTCCAAAAATAAAGGCGAAGAAGAAAAACAGTGAACAGGGATTTCAAAAGTACTCCATAATGGAGACTGGACACGATTAGAAATAGTACAGACTGTGCAGGTTGTGAAGTGAGAAGACCCATTTTTCAGTCCTTCCTGTAGCTATATAGTTTCTTAACCTCTCAGAGATCTCATTCCTTCTTACTTAAAAATAAGAATTACAGTATTTAAGTTGCTGGTTTACAAAAGTTATAGATATATTCATAAAGGACCAGCGCAGTGGTCAGTAAATAGATGTCTATATTGTTATTCACACGCTTGCAAATTCTTTATTAAAACCTGTGTCTAAAAGAACTAAAATATATAAAACTGAGAATTCTAGAGAATGGTTAGCATACTTTCTGGGGGAGAAAAAAACTTGGAATTTTACTTGCTCTCCCTGGTTAGACTTATGAGGAATTACTATATTCTCTTCTTTGGTTAGTCTTCTAAATCTAAAAGGAGTAGCAGGGAATCTGGGGGTCATTGGCCTAAGGGTTTCATGGATTCTCTTCACCCCATGCGGGGGTCTAGTAGTTTTCATCCTTGGGTGGTTACTGACTAATGCTCTTTCCTGGCCTTCCCCTGCGTGAAGGGAGGGAAGCTCTAAGAAGCCTGTGGAAGCTTGTTATTCAAGGCAGGTCCTAAAGCCTTCCTTTACTTTCTGCTACTCTGCTGGTGCAAGAGGCTTTCCCACTGTGAGGGTTAAATTTACAAAACCATCTGCTTTTAACCTATGTCTTAAACCGGCTCTGTAGCAGGCAGGTACCTCATGTTTTTTTGTGTGTTTCGTTTCCTGGAAATTTGTTAATGTACTTTATTCAGATTTGTATACTTTATTTTAATATGGTGTTTTACTTTAAATTGTAATTTTTGTACTGATCTAAGTAAGATCTAGCACAAGCTTGTCCAACCCGTAGTCCAGAATGGCTTTGAATGCAGCCCAACACAAATTCATAAGCTTTCTTAAAATAATTATGAAATTTTTTGTGACCATTTTTTTAGTTCATCAGCTATCATTAATGTTAGTGTATTTCATATGTGGCCCAAGACAAGTCTTCCAGTGTGCCCCAGGGAAGTGAAAAGATTGGATGCTCCTGCTCTAGCATAAAAGATTTTTACCCTCCCATGATTTTAATAGTGAGAACTTCATGACAGGGTAAATCCACCCTTGTCCCAGAACATTCACCTGTACCTGCCCCTCTGAATCTGAGCCTATAAATCCAGGGCCTAGCCTAGGAATCAGAAAAACTATTTCTTCCTGCATTTGCCTCTTTATTGAAAAGCTTGTGCTAGGCAGCTGGGCATCCTGATTTGGTGTTTTTCAAGAACATTTTGAAATGTATTATGTATTATATGTGACTTTTTTTTCTTAAGACATTTTAGTCCTTAGTTTCACAAATCAGGATTTAGGGATTGGTTAGTTTGTGAAAAAAAATCTTCCATTTATTGCTTATCTAAAGTATGCTGTAGCTAACACTTGACTCATGAAAATGAAATAAGCATCCAAAATGCTTTTTCCTCAATCCTAATAGGCGAACTCATAGTAGGGTGATATTTTAAACTACAGGGCTTTCTTAATGTTTTATCTTTTGTGACAACTCTGTAAACAACTTTGAAAGGTATTAGATTTAGACCAGAATTTCTGTCTCCCATTTGTACCAGCTTCATGAGGGCTAAAGTTTATGGGCTCCTTTTGTCTTTCACAGGAAAATTATTTTAATTGGGAAAGTAGTGTATTTGAAGTGTCATTACTCTGAACACAGTGACTGCTCTGAGCAGTAGCAATCTCTAGTACTATAGCTGAACTTAGGCCCTCGTTCTTTTATGTAATTATACGAGGGCTGTCCAGAAAAAACTCGAGCCATAAATCCCTCTGTTTCTCATATTACATGGCTGGATACTTTCCACACAGCCTTCGTGTATAGAGTACAAAACTGTTCAGACCTCCCCGGCACCATGGAAAACGCCATACTAACTTTGTTTCCTGATGCAGGTTTGAATATCTTTTTAATTTTGACAACACCTTTGAGATCCACGATGACATAGAAGTGCTGAAGCGGATGGGGATGTCCTTTGGCCTGGAGTCCGGCACATGCTCTCTGGAGGATCTGAAACTTGCTAAGTCACTGGTGCCAAAGGCTTTAGAAGGTTATATCACAGGTATGTTAGCTGACGCTCTCACATGTTGCCCCTGACTAAATGTCAAACCCTCACTTGTTCAAACCTTTCTCCCTTTCTCAAGTCTGCTGTGTGCCCTTCCCTGCTTCTTTAAATGTAACCACTTTCTTGAATTTCTTGTTTATCATCACTTGCTTTTATTTAGAGATACAAGCACCAACAGTAAAGTGGAAACAGTTTATTATTTAGTTTTGCCTACCTTTGACCTTCATATAAATGGAATGGTAGTGATATATTCTTTGGCTTTGATTTTGTTTCATACAACATCATGTTCTTTAGATTTTCCCGTATGATTTAATATAACTGTAATTCATACATTTTTTACTATCTATAGAATTCCATTGTGAATATATCACAATTTGTTTATTTTACTAATGTAAACCTTTAGTTAAAATTTCCAGTTTCTTGATATAAAAAAACAGTGCTTCTTTGAACTTTGGTATAATTACATCCTAGTAATCAGTTTGTTTTTACCAAGTTACTCTTTCACCTACAGAAGTAGAACATTTTCCCAGTATGGTGGATGTAAAATGGTATTGTTGTAATTTTTCATTTAATTCACATACCATAAAATATACAATTCTAAAACATTTTTATCACCCCCAAAAGAAATCTCATACACATTAGCAACCGTTCCCTCTCCCATCCCCCATGCCTCCCAGCTCCTGGCGACCACTAATCTGTGTTCTGTCATGTGGATTTGTCCATTCTGGACACTCCGTGTAAATGAAATCATACAATATGTGGCCTTTGTGACTGACTTCTTTTATTTAGTTTAGCATAATGTTTTCAAGATTTGTCCGTGCTGTGACATACCTCGTCAGTACTTCATCCTTTTTTATTGCCATTATATGCATACACCACATTTTGTTTAACTATTCATTAGTGGGAGGGCATTTATATTATTTCCACTTTTTGGCTATTATAAATGATGCTACTATAAACATTCTTGTACAGGTTTTTTGTGTGAACATATTTTCAGATCTGTTGGGTGTATACCTAGGAGTAGAATTGCTGGGTCATATGTAACTCTATATTTAACACTTCAAGGAACTGCCAGATTATTTGCCAATCCTACCAGCAATGTATGAGGGTTCCAGTTTCCCAACATCCTTCTCAATACTTGTTATTGTTCATCTTTTTTATTATTGCTGTCCTAGTGGATGTAAAGTGATTAATTTCACTGTGGTTTTAATTTTCATTTCCCTAATAGCTAATGATATTGGACATTTTTTCATGTACTTATTGGCCATTTGTATATCTTCTTTGGAGAAATAGCTGTTCAGATCCTTTGTCCTTTTTTTTTTTTTTTTTTTTTTTTTTTTTTTTTTTTTTTTTTTTTTTTTTTTTTTTTTTTTTTTTTTTTTTTTTTTTTTTTTTTTTTTTTTTTTTTTTTTTTTTTTTTTTTTTTTTTTTTTTTTTTTTTTTTTTTTTTTTTTTTTTTTTTTTTTTTTTTTTTTTTTTTTT